>JAODAL010010480.1:0-104914 GCA_025379985.1 Phyllomedusa bahiana | reverse complement strand
CCCCGGGGGGTTCCCCCCCCGGCGGCCCAGTCCGAGCCTGACTACATAGCTTTGTGTCATCTGCAGAAACAGAAACGGTGCTATTAATCCCCTACACTATATCATTAATCCCTTGTCGACATTGGATGTATTGGTACGTCCTAGCGGGAAGTGCAATCCAGCAAATAGATGTAGTAGTACCGCAACATGGGACCAGTGGTATATTACTGCTGGCCTAATGCCGCATCACCCGGCAGCAGAGTGCGCTCCGGCCGTGGGTGATTAACCCCTTAGCTGCTGCAATTTATTACGATCATCATGATCATCAAGTTGGCTTCTGCTGTCGGCGCAGCAGCAGCAATTGCCGCTGCTGGTCTCCTACCAGGACAGCCCGCGATGCATAAATATTGTTTTACACAATAAAAACACTTTTTTTAAAGCGCTTAAACATAAAAAAAACTATATAAACTGGGTATCTCAATAATTATATCAACCCACAGAGTAAAATTAACTTGTCACGTAAACTACATGGTGAGCACTGTTAAAAATAAAAAAACACTACTTGGATTGCAGTATTTTCTTCACCCTGTCTTCCAAAAATGGATTTAAAACCGATCAATAAGCCTGGTCTCCCCAAAAATTATACCAATAAAAATGTCAACTCATCCCACAAAAAACAATCTCCTACACATCCCTGTACACAGAAAAATAAAAAACTTATGGCTCTCAGACTATGGCGATGCAAAAACATGGCTTTCCTTTTTGAATTAAAGTGCTTTTAGTGTGTAAAAGCAGTAAAACATAAAAAAAAATACAAATTGGGTATCTCTGTAATTGTATCAACCTGCTGAGTAAAGCTAGCATGTCATTTATACCGTATTGTCACCGCTGTAAAAAATACCACCAGGATTGCTGTATTTTGTTCAAAACGCCTCACAAAAACCTTAATAAAAAGTAATCAAAGTGTCATATGCACCCCATAATGGTACCAATCAGAATGTCCATAATCGGCTCCGTATACAGAAAAATAATAAAGTTATGGCTGTCAGAATAGGACAACATAAAACGCAATTGTACTGACCTATATAATAAAGGTATTCTGTCATTTACACTGCACGGTGACCGCTGTAAAATTGAAACCCAAAAAACAATGGCGAAACTGCGTCCCCCACTCACCCCATTTTCATGGCCCAATGTTAAAAAAACCTATGGAACACCTGTGCGCCCAAAATGCACAATACACCCCTAGATGAGATCCTTGAGGGAGTCAAAAATGAGGCGACTTCTGGAAGGTTTCACATGTTCTGGTACTTTGGAGGCTTTGCAAATGCAACATGGCACCCATCAAAATCTGCGTTCCAAAATCCAAATAGCGCTCCCTCCCTTGTATGCCCTGCCATGTGCACAAACAGCAGTTTACACCCATATATAGAGTACTGGTGAACTTGGAAGAACTTGTGTAACAAAAGATTGTTGGAAAAATGTTTTTGTTTTTCATTTTCACAGCCGAATACGAATTTTTTTTTTAAAAACACCTGTGGGGTCGATAGTCACTGGACCCCCTGGAGTGTAGTTTCCAATATGGGGTCTTTTTGGGGGTGTTTATTAAAGGGGTTTTGCCACAATGTAATATTGACGTGGTAACGTTAGTAATGAGCATTTAAGTAAATTTGTAAATATGAGTCATTAGAAAAAATTTACTATATAAGAACTGCTGTCTCCTTTATGATTCCTTTGTGTAATACTCGTTGTCAGGGGTTCCGACCGGCACTTCTCTTCTGGCTTACTGGTCGAGCTTACTCAGTCGTATTTTTACCCTGCGATGCCTGGGCTCAGGAGCACGCATTGCATGCCCCTACCCAGCCATCACATTTTTCCGGGATTAGAAAGCAGAGCAGTGCTTATGGGCATGCATAATTCCAGTTACAAGGAGAGGACAGGGCAGCGCATGCACCGGGACAGGACACAGCAGAGGCAGTCATACAGAACAGGAAGAGACAATCTGGACAATACACGGACAGGGAGAAACATATAGGTATTCTCTGTGGTCTAGCCAATTACCATTGGTGCTTAGCTAGCCCACAGAGATACTCACGCTGCCAACCCTGATTATATAATGAATATTCAGCCTCGGGAGCGTGCAGTGGAGTCGAGGTTACAAAGAGGTGCAGCTTGCAGGAGACCTTTAAGACGTTCAAGACGCCCCTTTTTCAGGACTAGAGCAGAGTGAGGGGACCAGTAAGAAGCAGAAATGAGTCAGGTACGTGCTCCTCCTACTCTGAGGCTTGTGGTTAAGCCAAATCGTGCACTAGGACCACATATAGAATGTCTCTAAAAATGGTAGAATGTGGGGTATCGATGTTGAGTTGCATTTCCCTGATCACATCTACCGTGTTCCAGTGAATAGTTGATAAAAACTGAAAATCTGAAAAAAAAAAAGGTGAAATTTTGAAATTTTACCTCCACTTTGCTTTAATTCCTGTGAAACACTTAATGGGTTAATAAACTTCTAAATGCTGTTTTGAATACTTTAAGGGGTGTAGTTTCTTAGATGGAGTCATTTATGGGGGTGTCTAACATGCAGGTCCTTCAAAGCCACGTCACAACTGGACTGGTCCCTAAAAAAATGTATATTGCAAATTTTTTTTAAAATGTGAAAAATTACTACTAATTTTCTAAGCCCCCTAATGTCGTACAAAACATTAAAAAAAATTATGCCAACCTACAGTAGTCATATGGTAGATGCTAGTTATAAACAATTTTGAGTAGAATAACTATCTGTCTTACATGCAGACGTTGTTGAAGTTTGAAAATGGTACTTTTTTCACGATATTTTTCACAAATAAACAAGGATTCTTTGGACCAAAATGTCTTACTATCTTAAAGCACAATGTGTCACAAGAAAAAATCTCTGAATCACATGGATAGGTAAAAGTGTCAAAAAATTATTCTCACATTAAGTGACACATGTCAGATTTAAAAAATGAGCCTCTGTCAGGAAGGTCCAAAAACAGCTGCAGCGGTAAGTCGTTAATAAATGCATTGCATAAAAGAGGACCCAGTACTGAGCCTTGGGGTCACCACTCATAACAGGGGACCACTCAGAGAAGAAGTCATTTACCACCACTCTCAGAGTACGATCCGATAGCCAGTTTTTAATCCAGTTACACACTGTTATTTCTAACCCAAAAGATTTTAATTTACCCAATAAACGCTTATGAGGAACAGTGTCAAACGCCTGTCTAAAAACACTATATCCACAGCCGTCCCGCTATCCAGGCATCTACTCACCTCTTCATAAAAACAGATCAGGTTGGTCTGACAACTCCTGTCAGATTGATTTTCATATTATAATATTATTATTATATTATTATTCCTGTATATAGTCCCTTATGAGCCTCTAAAACAGTTTACCTACAATAGATGTTCAACTTACTGGTTTATAATTACTTGGGCAAGACTTGGAGCCTTTTTTGAAGATGGGACATTTGCCTTGCGCCAGTCTCCTGGCATTATAAGGCTATGTTCACACGGCTGATTTTGGGACGGATTTCAGTCCGTATTGCGCTCCGTACTGCGGCAAATACGGCTGCAATCTGTTCCTGTCATTACGGTAATCCACAGTTCTCAAAAGAGTCCCTATTGGTTTCCCCGTCTCCTCTTCCCTCTTGCGGAAAACGGCAAGGGGGGGGAAAGGGGAAAAGCCTTTTTCCCCCGGGGGGATACCGGCGTGGATAATAAATTTTTCTATGGGGCCGGGGGACCGTAGGGGAAAAAAAAACACTTTTATTATTACTTAGGGGGAATGGGGGGAAAAAAAAAAAAACCCCCAACCCTGCAAAACTGATTTTTTTCGTCCCCCCTTTAAAGGAATTGGAAAAAGTTAAAAATTTTCTTTAAACCCCCTCAATTGTGCTATTGAAAAATACAACCCCAAAAAATTAAAAAGTTAGGGGTTAAGGGAAGGTGGGGAAAAAAAATTTGAACCTTAATAAACTCTGTCCCAAAAGGGGCAAAAACTGGATGGGGTGACAAGGGCTAAAAAATCCATGAAAAAAGGGAAAAACGCAAGCCATTTTCCCTCACGGGCTAGCTGTAACCCAAAAAAAACCCAAAAAACCTTTGTACTCCCCTTTTGGGGCCCTTCATAAAATTAGCGTTTATTACGACAAATTTGGAAATGGGCACGGTTTTTATGTTGATCAGATTTTTTTTAAAAATCAGGCGTTTATTTGGGGTTAAAAATCTGTGCAAAAACAAATTTAATATCGCGGCTTTTTTCGACCTTCCTTTTCATTTTGGCGGCCAGCAAATCAGCTTAGAGAATAGAGCAGGGTGAGCTGTGTGTGCGACGTCTTGACGGGGATGTGAAAGGTTTGGGGTTGGCGGGAAAAAAACCAACGACCTCGTTTTAACATAAACAGCCCCCCTTGTTCATGTTCAGTTTTTTGTCGGGTATCTAAAGGAGGGGGGGAACGTGTGCTCAGCCCTCTGTGCAAACAGCTCACCCAAAATTTAAATTCTTTTTGTTCACAGAGCCCAGCTATACTTTTACGGGAAAACCTTAGAATTTTGGGTAGAACGAGTTTTGGGAAATTTTTGGGTTAGTTAGGTTTAGAATTTTAAAAGGGGAAATCAAACCGCTGAAAAGTTCAGGGGAGAATCGGGGGTTGGAGAGGGGGGGCCCGGGGGGCGAACACAGACCCCCCCGGGGCCTTTAAAGGATACTGGATATTGTGCACCCGGGACTTAGTTTTGGGGACTTTTGCTTTGCAATGCTTTTTAAATTAACATTTTTCCCCTGTTGAAATATTATTTGGATTTTGGGGCGGGCCTTTAAAAAAAATTTTAAAGGATACAAAAACTTTTCTAAAAACTCGGGGCTATTTTGTTAGGTGCAAAACCCCCCTTTTTTTAAATTAGAAACATTTCAGATGGGTTTTTTGTTTTTTTCATTTTTTGGTCGGGTCGTTTTTGTTTGATAGAGGTCCCTTTTAAGTTAAATTTGAAATCAGAAATTTTTTTAGTCACCACAGGGGGGATTAAGGGGTTTCCAAAAATACCTTTTAAATTATCCGTTTTTCATTTCAGATACGTTTTTTTTTATTTTTGGTCAGTCAACCCTTTTGTTTATAGGGGTTTCCCTTTTGCATTTAAAACTTGAACCCAAGCAATTTTGTTTTGGGGATTTGGGGGGATTTGAGAATAGCGGATTTGCCTTTTTTTAAATTAAGAGATTTTCCCAAAATTTTCCCATATTTCTCAAATTTTTATTTTTTGAACATGGAGCAAAATTCGGGGTAGTAAGGCGAGCAAAGGGGGGGTAGGACGGGAAAGGGTTAAGGAAACGGGGGAAAGGAAGGGTGCCCTTTCCCAAATTTGTTTGGGGGAACAACACGCATGCCAGGGACGGGGTTGGGCAGGACCGGGTCAGGCCTGTCAAAACTGGATCAGGGCCCTGTAATCTCAGTAACAAACGCGTCCCCAATCTGTTTTCAGTGGTTAATGCAACCTGAAATCCACAGTTTCCCTTTCCCTCGTCCTCCCAGTCACGGCCAAAAATTTTCGTCTTTCCCTACTCAGCATCCATCCAAAACATGAAGCGAAGGCACCCAAATGTCAACTCGTTAAACCCCAACCCTGTGGATAATCCATTTTCTAAAGACCTCTTTGTTGGACAAAGGGGTTTGGGGGTCAGAAGGATTTTAAAAGATAAAGGGAGGCCAAAGGGGGATGTTTTGTTTGCTCTGAAGCCCAGTTACTGTTTGGCCACAAGGGGGAAAAAAGGAAGCCGGTAAATGGGCCCAAAAATCCCGGGCGTTTGGGGCAACGCCTTCCCGTCCCCTCTTGCTTGTAGCCTACCCCAAACCCCCTTCCTGGATGCGGGAATTTTAAGGACAACGGAAAGTCCCCTGTTTTAAAATGATAAATTTGATGACATTGCGGAACCAACGTGGTCTTTTCAGCAAAATTTGGGGGCTTGCAAGCCCCTTCATCACGGGCGAGGAGGGAAGCCCGAGGGGGTATTGTAAAGGGGCCCCGGCCTCAAAAAGGGGAAAGAGGGGGGGTTCGCAGAAGTCCTGTTTATAAATTCCGCCAGCCACGGTAAAGCGGAAACCCCGCCCCTCGTTTTATCGCCGTCAAAAAGGTCCGGGAACCCCCAAAACCCCGGGGCCCTTTTCTTTAAAGAACCCTTCTAAATTCCCCAAACCCATGTAAAATCCCGCCTTTCCCAGTAAACCCCCAAAAAGAAAGGGGAAAGGGAAATTTAGGTTTTTTAACCACCACCAACATGCCCTATTTCCCAGGGTTTAGCAAATTTGAAATGAGTTAAAATTTTGGGGGCCCAACATTGGGGCCCAAAAAAGGCCAAACCGCCGCCGGGGCTTCCAACCACTGTCACACCCTCTGTCTCCGCCTCCCCCGGGCCACCCCCAAAGCGTTCCTCAGCTGCCCATGTCTTTTCTGACATGATCAGGGATCACCCACCGCCAGCCCCCCACCGCCCCCCGATTTAACCAAAAACACCACCAAACCCTTTCCTCCCCCTTCCCCCTTCCGCCAGTTTGACAAACCTGCACACCGAAACAGCGGCCACCCTAGCGGGCCGGGCCTTCTTTTCTTCCGGTTTTGGGGAGCAGAAGAAACATTTTAAAACCCAAAAACCATCCCAAACCCAAAAAAGGCCTGAATATCGGCATTGCCAGGTTTTTGGGGCCTTGGAAATTTTGGGCCTTTCGTAGGGGGACACAGAGGGGTTTTCCCGCCACGTCAGGGCCCCTTTGGCCTGCCCCAATACCAGTTCCCGACAGGATTTCTTTTGCCAAAAAAAGCCGTCCTTCCCCTTTGGCCACCAGGGTGTCATCAAAAATTTCAACGCGTTGTTTTCATTGTGCCCGGAAAACCCATCGACCACCGCCCCCATGGACTAGTAAGCAGGGCCCAAGGGCCCCTTTAAATATCCCCTGTGACAGTTCCACTGGGTGAGCTGGGGGGATTTCTTGGGGGGTGACGGGGGGCTTCAGGCTGGGCGCACCCTCTTCAAAACCGAGGGGTGGGGCAGGGCTTTTTCCCCCCAAGGTCCTTGGTGGCACTTGTCCCCAAGAAAAAAAAAAAAAAAAAAAACCAAAAAAAAAAAAAAAAAAAAAAAAAAAAAAAAAAAAAAAAAAAAAAACAAAAAAAAAAAAAAAAAAAAAAGAAAAGAAAAAAAAAAAAAAAAAAAACCAAAAAGAAAAAAAAAAAGGCCGTGTTAAAATTTAATTTCTGTCTTGGAGCCCCTCCCCCACAAAAGGTGGGGAGTGTGGACGGCTTTTCCCCCAACGAGCCCCAAGCGCGGGGGGGTTTGAAAAGGGAACCCCTTGGCCGGCAAGGAGGTGGGCGTTTAACGGGCGAAAACTGCTGGCCGCCCTTAAGATCGGAAGGCTGGAGCAAAACCCCTTTGCCTGGCCATGTCATAAAACCTTTTTTGCCCCAAAATTTCAAAAGGGAGCTCCCCGGGGTCGGGACTGCCTGCTGGGGAAAAGGCTCGATTTCTGAGTTCGCATTCCCCCCGTTGCCCCGGGCCTTCGTCCCGCCTGGCTGCGTTGCGCTCAGCTCGGCCCCCCCCGTCAACTGTCCATTGTTGACGGGGCAAAAACGCTGGAATTCCAGCCGCCAAAATGCTCCAGCGATTGGGGGCAGCAGGAAATTTCCCATTACCAGTACAAATTGACACATGCCCTTTGAAAAGGGCAGCGGTGGGGGACCTCGGGTTTTTGAGCCCCCGAGAGTGGAGGCGGTGAAAGAGCTTGCCCCAAATCCTTGCCATTTTTGAAAAAGCCCCCAAAAAAGGGTCATGGGGACAATGCCCTTGCCCACATGAGCTTGGGGGTGATTTTATTTTCTGGAAAGATCTTTGGCCCACTCTGAAACACGGGGGGGTTTTCCCCCCAGCGCGGAGGAGGAGATGGACACAGATCCCGGACAGGACCCCTTTCCCCCCGGTAAATCCACAAGGCCCGACGTTTCTCAATTTTTGGGGTCTTCATTAGGCAGTGGTTCGGGGTCCGGGTAGGGGCAAGGCGGGCATCAGCTCTCAGGGTGCTCATCTCAGGCAAGGCAGGGTTTGTTTTTGAAGCTGTCCCCGGAGGAAGGGGAGGAGGGGTTTATTCCTAGCCCACCGACGTTACGGACTTTCCCTGCCCTTGGGAAAAGGGGAGTTTGGCGCGAATTTGAGGCGGGGGAAAAAAATTTGAGGAAGATCAGTTTGCGTGCCCCTAGCCCAGAGGTTGGGAAAACCCAAGGCTCCATCTCCAAAATGAGTTCGTGGATGCCCCAAATTTCCTCAACAAAAACCCTTCGCTTTTAAGGCCCATAAAAATGAACAACAGTTACGGGGGTTTTCCCACCCTCCTGGATCCCCGGAAAAACAAAATAAAAACCACACTTTCCCTTCCACCCCCCCAAAATTTGGAGTAAAAGGCGGGAAATGGAGGACCTTGCTGTTTAAATCAACTGGAAAACATTTGATGGTCTGCTTCACTTTCCCTAAAATTTGTCACGGGGGGAAACCAAAACATCAGGGGAACGTGACGCAGTAGAGTGCCAAGTAGCCGTAGCGGCAGCAGCAAACAAGGTTTGGGAGAAGCCCAATTTGGGGGAACCCCTGGCAATCTTTTTTACCACCTCAACCCAACCCCAAAGCAGGGGGAAAAACACCCAAACACCAGAAACCCGCTTAAGTCATGGTGCACCGGGCTAATCTGCGTCTCAACACCGATGTTTTTGATTGTTTCCCGGGCCCTTTAAAAGACTTTGGGGTTTCCCAAAAAGGGGCGAATGGCCCCAAACTCGCTTTGCCCGCCTAGAGGGTTTTTTTCCGCTCGCAGCCAGTGTCAAATCCCGAGCGGACCTTCCCGCACACTGGGGGGAGTCAATTAAAAGACAAACCACCCCGGGTTTCCCAAAGATAATGGGGGATCTTTTTACTTTTTTCAAGAGGGAAACAACATGGGGGGTTTCTTGATGATGTTGTGGCCCCAATTGCCCAGGTCACCCATTTTTGCCGGTCTACTTCCCCATTCCTCTTCAAAACATAAATGGGGCCTCTTGAAAAAAAAAAATTTTTTTTTTTTTGATCATTTTTACTGCAAAATTTTTTTTTTCAATTCCCAACCAAATTCAAATTTTTTAGTTTTTTCTGTGAGGGGGCTGAAAAGCCCGTAAAGGTTTCCTTAGCCCAAAACCGAAATTTAAAATTTTTCACTTTATCTTTAGAAGGTCCCTTTGCATTTTCAATGGTTTTGAGGCAGGTTTTTTTTTAAAAAACAGCTAAAATCAAAGGCCTTTGGATCAGAAATGTGGGTTTTAAATGGGCAATTTTTCCCCCCACCCAAATTTTTAACAGTGGCTGAAAGGTTTATTTTTTAATTTTTTGGGGCATGCTGCTTTTAAAAGCAGCAATATACAGGGCCCTAATTTTAAAAAAAAATTTTTTTCTAACAGACATTTGTTTTCCAATTTTCAAAAGTGGCTCCCAAAGGGGCATGTTTTGAATTTTTGGGGGGATTTTTGTGTGACCCCTGCAGCTATACAAAAGGCCCTATTTTTACAAAAAGTTGTTTTTTCAAAAAGACATTTGGGGGCTTCACAATTTTTCAAAAAGGGCTCAAAAGGGGCATGTTTTGAAATTTTTGGGGGGGATTTTTTCTGTTTACATGCCCGCTATACTACAGGGCCTATTTTTTTTTAAAAAAAAAAGGGTTTTTTCTAACAGACATTTGTTCTTCACCAAATTGGGCAAAAGGGGTCAAGGGGGCATGTTTTTTAATTTTTTGGGGGGATTTTTCTGTGACATTTCAGCTATCTACAGGGCCTAAATTAAAAAAAAAAAATGTTGTTTCTAACAGACCTTTGTTCTTCACAATTGTCCCAAAAGTGGGTCAAAGGGGGGATGGTGCTGGGCAGAAAAAAGGAATAGGTTTGGGGCACTGTTAATTGGGCACATATTTGGGAAAATGGGCTTGTTTTTGCAAGATCTTTTAACATAGGGTAGCCCAAACCCCGTATTGAGGGCAAAACCCCTTTTTTAAAACAATTAAAAAAGAGAAAAAGACTGGTGGGGGTTCCATCCTATTTTTAAAAATTGTTTTCTAGAATTAAACTACTAAAAAACTTGCATGTAAGAAATAGCTGGGAAAAAAAAAAACCCCTGAATTTTTACAAGGGTTGGGAAAAAGGAAGACTTTTACCGTGTTTGGTTATTCAGAGGACATGGAGTATGGAGGACGGACAGGAACAAAGAACAGAGACAATTTCCTCAGCATTTTAGTAAAATGAGAAAAAGGAATCCAAAAAAAAGGGACCCGGGTTTGGGAAAAGGAGCGTTAACCCCCCATTAAATTTTCCCAAATGGGAAACTCAATTGGTCTCAATTTATACGGGGGGGCAAGCGCTCCCCCGGGCCCTTTAAATGGTACTGAGGAAGGGTGGAGGGCTTACCTCACACTTTCCCCTTCCGCACCTTGCTTAAACACGACGTTTTTGTTGCTGGGGTCATAAGGGGATTTTTACCGTTTAATAGAAAACGGGGCGCCCGCCTTTGGGTCTCACCGCACCCCACTGAAACTCCGGCTTGGCAGCTGAACCCACGTGTTTAAAAGATGACAGACGCTTTTGCCTGGGCTCTCACCGCCCCCACTGTAATTTTGGCCCTGGCAGCTGGGGCCTCCGGGGTTAACAGTTTGGGTGACGGCAGCATGGCTCTCACCCTTAGGGGCAAAACAGGGGAAAACTTCAAATTTCTCTTAAAAAAACAGATTTTTGAAAAAAAGGGGGATTTCTGTGAGGTTAATTAGTGTCAAAAAGGGCTCCAGGGAAGGCCAAAAAAATTTCACAATTTTAGCTTAAAATTTTCCTGGGGGTTTAGTACAAGGGGGGCGTATCTTTGGGTCTCCAGGGGTGTCTGGGCCCTAATCATGAAGAAGGATTTGGGGGGGAAAAAAGAAAAACCCTTGAATTGATGGCGGGAAACACTCTCAGAAACCAGGGAGGGCAAAAAGTCTTCCAAATAAGAAGTGTTTTGGGGGGTGGGAAATTTGGACCCTTTTTATTACTTTTGGGGTGGTGTGGACGAATTAACACATCTAAAACCCTGTAAAAAAACTACCCTTTTAAAAACTGGGAGGGACGGGGTTTTTTTATTTTTTGTTTTTCACACTTGAAAAAAAACAAAATGGATAAATTTAATTTTAAAAAAATATAAATTAAACTTCCCAAATAAAAAACGAAAACAAATGTCAGTTACCAAAAAAAAATAATAAATGAGAGTCACGTACAAAATTGGCATAGTGCCACTTTGAATCTGTGTTCAAACAGGTTTAGGGGGTCCCCTTCTGCGGTTTCAGGGGCAGATAAATTTAATGTCCAGTTTTTAAATAAAATGGTGGGGTTTAAAGGCTTCCCTTTTTTCCGGGACTTTTTAAATCTGGGGGTCATCAGGTTTGGGGGTATGCTTTTGGCTCAGGAAAGTATGTCTATGGGCCAGTGTAAAATAAATGTGGGTTTAAAGACCCTTTTTTTCCGGCCCCTTTTTAAACGTGGGTTTAGACAGGTTTTTTGGCTTAAGGGGGTAAAAGGACAGGGATTGTCAATGTTTCCAAAATTTTAAAAAAAAAAAAGGGGGTTGAGAGACTCCCCATTTCCCGGACTTTTTTAAACTGTTTGGGGTTTTGACAGGTTTTTGGGGGTCATTGGGGGCCCAGGGGCAGGTAAAAATCAATTTTCCGGGTGAAACTTTAAAAAGGGGGGTTTAAAGACTCCTTTTCCCACCCCCTTTTTAATTTTGTGGGCAGACAGGTTTAATGGTCATTCTGCGGTACAGGGCAATAAAAGTCCCAAAGCCAGTTTTAACTAAAAAGGTGGTTGAAAGGACCCTTTTTCGGCACTTTTTAAAAGTGGGGGTCATGAGGTTTTGGGGGTCCAATGCTGCGTTCCAGGGCAGGGAATTCAATGTCCAGTTCAAGTAACATTATGGGTTTAAATAAATTTTGCTTTTTGGACCTTTTTTTAAATTTTGGGTTTATTTCAGGGTTTTTTGGGGAGGCTGTGGGACAAACCCGGGGTAGAAAAAGGGGCTGTGAGTTTTTTTTTTGTGGCTTTTAAACCCCAAGTGTTTGCCTAAGAGTGCAGATTCCCAAATTTTACTGTTGTGGGTGTTAAAATTTCCCGCTTCTCCCGCCTTGTTTGGGGGTTAAAGAATTGGGGTTTTTTGCCTTCCCATAAAATTTAAAAGGTGATCGGCGATAAACATTATCGACTTCGGAAATCGCTTTATAAATTTTCCGATATGACTATCGACCCGAAAACGATAGTCAAAAATTTAAACGTATTTACTACCCCCTTTCCCCGCCTCATTTTTTTCTCCATCCGTGCTATCCATTGAGATAGTTCTAAAATAGTACCCAAAACTTTACCCCCGCAAAGCAATAAAAATAAATTTGAGTAAAAGTAATTTTTTTGGGGGTATCTGCTCTAAACATTTGAACATATACTCTTTCAGACACAATAGCATGGTAGACTACACTTCCGAGTCCACACAGAAAGCGTGTACGTTTGGCAAAAAGATTAAACATAGTCCAAATAAGACTCTGTTTGCTCCAGTATTGTCTAAGCGTCCGCCGTTGTATACACTGGAGTTTTTGTATCTAATAGATACCATGAATGGAAAAACAAAAACCCAAATAAGGGGCCCTTCACATTTCGTTATACTTTTTAAATTTTTGTGGATCTATTGGAAGACTGTGAAAAAGGTACCTTAACGAAGCCATAGACCCAAAACAGAGCAAGCTTTGTTTATATGGAAATACAGTTGCTCTATTTGGCAAATGTATATGCTTTCTGTGCAAGACACAAATGCCTGGTCAACCATATTTTTGTATCCAGCACACAAGGTGAAGACTGCCAGGAAATAGAGAAAATGGATTTCAAAGCTATGTGTGCTCTATTGATGTCCATTGTCCACCGTGGCTGTAAAGGGGTTCCTTTCTTCATAATATCGCAAGGTATTTCACAGATGGGGAAGATAACACCATGTAATCACACCCTTATTCTTTCGGGCCCTTAGCCCCTTTCTCTTTACAAACTTTACAGAATAATGTGAGCCGCTCCACAGATGCCTGCATAGGCTACGGTATGTTCATATGGCGTTTTGGATCTGTAAATCTCATCCAAAATCACTGCGTCACTCAGATCCAAAGCGCATCCAACACGAAAGTGTTTGGATGCGTTTTGGCTGCAGCAGGATTGCACCCTATAGTTTTAAATAGGGCGTCTGCTGCGTAAAAAGGATCAAGAATTGACATGTCAATTTTATGAATGGATCCGAAAGACGCATCAGAAAGATGCAAGTAAACACGCATCGGCGATCACTCATCTTAATGCTGATGCGTGTTTTACATTGAAAGCAATGTAAAATCACACTGCACATTGTTAGATGAGTGTTTGGGTCCGTTTGGGGTCTGAAACATGGATCCAAGCACGCATCTATAATACGTATGTAAACACGAAGTCAACACGCCGTGTGAACATACCCTAAGTGTGACTGATCCGTCATAAGGATGCCTAACAGAGGCACCCATTACAAACAGGCTATAGTAGCATTGGTTTGATGGATTTATCACGAAAGGACCCCATATTAGTCTTGATTCACCTCTGTGTCACATGTTCTGTCAGAAATTACAGAAAAAATAGTAGCGCATACAGCAACATTCTATTAAAATGACTAAAACCTAAGGGACCCTATTATAATCAATGGGGTCAGTCAGGCGCTATTGGTGTTTGTCATGTAATGGATATTTTCATTTTTTTGTTCCTGTGATGGAGCTGAAATCACAATATAGGTGTGGATCACGCTTTGCGCTGCAGCTGAAGATAGTCAGTTTGGTACCTTTTACAGCCTCCATTTAAAGGGGTTTTCTACCATGCTGTTTCACTGAGTTCTAGCAGTTGTTAACTCACTCTGTCTCCTCAGGCTATGGGTGGTTCTATAGCAGTGATTAGAATATTCAACTTCTAGTGAGCAGTTATGCTATGTCTACAGAGCAGAAGTTTCCAGTCGGATTTTCGGCAGTTTTAGTATTTTTAGTATTTTGAAAATCTGACAGAAAAACATCCATAGACTTTAATACAGAAAGCGACCTATAGTCTACACGTCTTTTTGGGCACGTTTTTGGCACGGTTTTTGGACAGTTTGGCTGAAAACTGCCCAGGTGTGTATACGAGGTATATGAATTTTCCATACATTAAAAACTGTCCAAAAAAGTCCAAAAAACCCAGACCAAAACCATGCCAAACAACAAAATAACAAAAACAACCCAAAAAACTCTTCAGAAACCCAGCTACTTTGGACAAAAAAAAAAAAACGACAAAATATTCAGTTTCAAAGCAGCTTTTGTTTTGGTTTTCAACAAGTTTTTTGTCTATGCTGTTTAGACCTAGCCTTACTACGACAGGATTGTTATCTCTAACAAGATTACAGATAAAGCCCTGCTTTTTAGTCCTCACAGCACATGTACCTTTTGTTTAGTGAAGCCTATCTTGTTAGATTTAGTTTGTTTCCATCTCAGTCCGTCAGGGGGGGTGATATCACATCCTACTCTCAGCTAATCAGATAAAAGATGTCCATCTGGTATACAGGTTACCATAGAAACCTGTGTGCACTTCAAAGCACATAAAAACACTCTGATCTCATGACTAAAGTAAAATCTATTGATAGGAATTATATAGCAAAGAAATGTCAGATCTCCTGTTTTGATCAATACTTCAGCCATTTTATGCTTGCTTTAGCTATAATTGTCAGCGTGCTGCTTAGTAAAGTTTTCACACAGTCCGAGAACAATCGTCTGTTCTTTTGCAAGTTTCAAGCTCATGGTCAGATATGAGGAGATACTCTCATGATCTTATGCTAAAGGATGCAATTTGTTATGGCTGTCAGAATAGGACAACATAAAAACGCAATTTTTTATAGACGTATTTCTACTGTGTAAAAGTAATAAAACAGAAAAAAAATATAAAAATCTTAAAATCATTGTAATTGTACCGACCCCCTTTAAAAGTTATCACATCATTTACACTGCACGGCGAATGCTGTAAAATTTAAACTCAAAAAACAATGACCCCAACTGCTTTTTTCCTCCCATTTTCTTTGCCCAATGCTAAAAAAAAACTAGGGAAACTGTGCATCCAAATGAAGAATACATCCTAGATGAGATCCCTGATGATGTTGAATCCAAAAGGGGGCGATTTTCTGGAAGGTTTTCCCCCTGTTTCTACTTTGGGGGCTTTGAAAATGCGACGGGCCCCACCAAAATCGCGTTCCAAAACCCAAAAATAGCGCTCCCCCCCCTTGTAGGGCCCCCTGCCATGGCCCCCCAAAAGCATTTACCCCACATTATTTGCCGAATTTGGGAAAAATTGCTTAAAAAATTTTGGGGTTTTTTTTTTTCCAGTATTCCTTTATATTTAAAACTTTTTAAATAAAATTTCAGTTATTGAAAAAAAAATTTTTTTTACTTTTACCCAGCATGCTAAAAAAATTTGTAACCCTGTGGGGTCTTTTAACTAAATTCACCTCTGGGTATATTCATTAAAGGGGTGTGTTTCCAATTGGGTTATTTGGGTGTTTATTAAGTTTTGCCCTTTGGGTGCCCCCAAAACTAAAAATTGGCCCCCAAAATAAAATCGTATTAAAAAATGAGACCCCAATATATGGGGCTCCCTCTTTTCGGGGGTTATTGTGGCCAATAATGCACTGGGCCACTATGGGATATCTTTTAAAAAACGGCAGTTGGGGGAATTGATATTAAGTTGCATTTCCCTGTCCATTTTCCCGTATTCCATGAATAGGGGATAATTTTAAAAAATCTGCAAAAAAAGTGAAATTTTGAAATTTTTTCCCCCCCACTTTTCTTTAAATTTTTGTGAAATATTGAGGGGTTTCAAACTTTCCCAAATAGTGTTGTAAATACGTTAAGGGGTCTAGTTTTCGTGGGGTCACTTATGGGGGTATTAAATGCAGGCCCTCAAAGCCACGTCAGAACTGGGGTGGTCCCTAAAAAAATGTAATTGCAAATTTTCTTGAAATTGAGAAATTACTCTAAATTTCACGCCCTCTAATTTTGTAAAAAAAAAAAAAAAGGGAATTTAAAAAGTGCCAAACCCTTTTGTGGACATTTTGGTAATGTAGTTATAAAAATATTTTTTGGTGAAAAATTTTTGTCTTGCCGCAGAAATTTTGCAACTTTCAAAATCGCAAATTTTTTTAAAATTTTTATGAAATTTTTTTTATTTTTCACAAACAAACAAGGATTGTATGGATAAAAAATTTTTTACTACTTAAAGCAACAATGTGTCAAAGGAAAAATCTTGAATCACATGATAGTTGAAAGTGTCAAAAAGTTATTCCACATAAATGATACATGTCAGATTTAAAAATGGGCTGTCAGGATGGTTTCCAAACAGGGGGGGCCCTTTAAAGGGGTTTAAATTTAAACAGAGTATTGGACACAGCTTTTAAAGTCCTGTTGTCTTTTTACTATTATTTCCGGAATAACAAAATAACTTTTTTAAATTTTAAAATACCACGGTTTTAATTTTAAAGGAAGTTGCCCCCTTAAATAAAGTTTTGGCATCACTGGGTGGGATGGATCCCTAAATTGGGGGAAGGAGTACCTGTGCCCCAAACTTATGGGGTAAGGATATCGGGAAAGACAGAGGAGGCCAAAAACCTGTAGGGCTGCCAGGTAAAAGCTTTTCTCTTACTTAAATCTCTGTCCTCCCTCTAAGAATATATAATATGTCTCCCATTGATACCTTTGGGTTGAAATTTTTGGATGTCCCGGTTTCTGTTTTTTTGGTGTTGTTATAAAAGGGTTGGGGAAACCCAGGGCAAGGAAGGTAGAAGAGGGGGATCTGGCCCCTTTGCATCTCCTAAGAAAATTTTATACTAAAACCGGATATTTTGGGTTTTTAAAAGGGAAAAAATCCTTTTTTGGGGGGAAAAAAAAAGTTTCCAAACCAGGCCCCTAGGGAAAGGGGGGGTAACCCCTTTTGGGAAAAGGAAAACGGGGAGAGGAAATTAAATTTTTAAAAAACAAAAAAACCAAAAATTTATGGGAAACCCAATTTAAACCCAAAAAAGGAAAAATTTTAAAAGGCAAAGAAAGTAGTGTCAGAGAGAGGCGGGAAAAAGAGGGAAAAAAAAGCTTTGAGAAAGTGAAAAAAAAAATAGGAGGTTGGGAGGGACAATGGATTGAATTTTTAAAATGGGGTTTAAAAAATTTTCGAGAGAATTCGGGGGGTTTGGGGTTAAAAGGATAAATGCGTTAGTTGAGCATATGGGAATTTGGGTTTGTAAAGAAAGCGGGAATATTTAAAAAGGTTGAAAAATTTGGCAGCTGGTGAAAAAAACCATTTGCACCACTGCCATTCTTTCAGCCCGAAACCGGCTAATCGGGTGGCGGGTCCGGGTCGGGCCCGATGGATTGTCTCGGGTTTGGGGGAAAAAGCAAAACCCAGACTGGAGAACCCGGGTTTCCCAATTGTGGGGCATCAAAACCTACAGGAGGAGGGGGTGTTTTATCCTGTCCTTTCAAAAAAACCCCACTTGGCCCCTTTTTATTGCTGTTCTCAAATGTGCGCTTCCCGAGACAAAATGCGGGCTGGAGCTGCACCCCCCCCCCCCCCTTTGCTCAAGCCTCTTCTTATAAAGGAAAAGACTGACAGCGGGCCGGGACTGGCCCTTTTAAAAACCTGTATTATGATGGGGGAGGCCCCGTTGCCCCAAAAACTTTTTTGGGACAGGCTTTTGAAATTTGGGAAATTTAATCTTCCCCTTACGCAAAATTTTGGGAAGATATGTGCCCCTTTCAGGGCCCCGTATTTTGATACTGAATGAGGGAAAATCCCCTCAGGGCCGGCATCGTTTTTTGGGGCCCCCTTTACAGGGGGAGAAATTTGGGCCCCAAACTCCATTTCGGCCCCCTGGCTCCGCCCCCCCGGCCGCCCCACAACCCCCCGCTACAACCCCCCCCCCAATCCCCCGGGCCCGTCCCGACACGGGCCCCACCCATCTCCCGGCCCACAAACACCACCCGGGGAAAAGGAAAAAATGGGTTTCTGGGGTCAAAAGAAAAAAAAAATGCAATTTGGGCCCCATTTTTTTTTGGGATTTATTTTCTTGCTGGTTTTTTAAAAGGGACAGTTTATCTTTTTTTTTTGGTCAGTTTTTTTAGAGTTCAGAAAATTACCGCCCACTTTGTCCCCACTATAATTTTTAATGACCCAAAACCAGTATCCCACCGGGGAAATTATTGCCAAAAACAATATACAAATACTAAAAAATCCCGTTTCCTATCATTTCCAAATAGCTAACTGGGCACCACCATAGTGTTAGGGCCCAAATCAGCTTTACCAAGACCAGTATCACAAAACAACAAATTTATACAAGCACCTAAAAATACCGAAACATCATTCCCAAAAATTTTCCCTCCAACAAAACCAATGAAGAATACTGCCAAAATTGTTACTGAATTAAACCTTTTTTACTTCAAGGACCAAACATTTCCCTCCCATACGTAAACCCCTTATAGGGGTAGATCCCAGGTCACGGTCCCTTTAAATTTAGTTTACTTACATTTAGGGCCTCTTAGGTAACGTTTTTGGGCTGATGAGTCGTTCACTTTCTCTTTTTTTCTTATTGGGTTTCCCAGCACCATGATGTTTTTCCCTCTGTCCCCCCACAAAATCTCTGTAGAATTTATAAAAAAACAAGCCCTGAGAACCCCCTTATTTTTTCATCATTTTTCCCCAAATGAGCGCCCCTCCCCCAGTTCAAAAAGCCCCATCTTTTAATGGCCCAAAAGGTAATAAAATTTCCCCCGTAATTATGACCCCCTCAGTCAGTATATAGGTTTAAAAAAGGGGGCCCCCGGGGCCCGGGGTTTTCTAAGTAAACTTAGGGGAGAGTTTGGTAGCTTAGGGCCCGGTGGGAGGGGAACTTAGGGCCCCCCGTAGTTTTTGAGTCCCCCCTGTAGTTCTTTGAAAACCCCATCCTTTTGTGTGGGCCATCCTTTAGTTGTTAAAGGGGCCCAAACCTTTTAAAGTAGGGCCCCTCCCTTTTGGTTTTGGGGCCCAAACCCTTTTGTTTTTAGGGCCAAACCTTTAGTTTTGAGCGCCTTTCCCTTTTGTTGTAGCGCCCCTCCTTTGTTGTACCGCCCAAACCTTTTGTTGTAGGGCCCCAAACCCCTTTTTTTTGTAGGGGCCCCTCATTTTGTTGGGAGCGCCCCTCCTTTTTTTGGGGGGGGGAGGGTCCCCTCCCTTTTTTTTTTAGCGCCCCAAGCCTTATAGTTTTTAGGGGCCTTTTTTAGTTGTAAAGGGGCCCCTCCCTTTAGTTGTAGGGCCCCCCTTTTTTTTTTTTGGGCCCTCCTTTAGTTTTAGAGCCCCTCCCCTTAGTGTTGAGCCCCTCTTTTGTTATGGGCCCCCCACCCTTTTGTGTAGACCCCTCCTTTAGTTTTAGGGCCCCTTTTTTTAGTTTGTTTTGGGCCCTCCCTTTGTGTAGGGCCCATCCCTTTTGTTTTAGAGCCCCCCTTTTTTTGAGAGGGTCCCCTCCTTTAGTTTAGGGGGGCCCCCTTTCCCTTTTGTGCAGGGCCCCCCCGCGTTAGTGCAGGGGCCCCCCCTTTAGTTTTTAGGGGCCCCCCCCTTTAGTGCAGAGGCCCCCCATTTTGTGCGGGCCCCCATCCTTTAGTTGGGGGAGCCCCCCCCCTTTAGGGGCAGGGCCCCATCCTTTTTCTTGTAGGGCCCATCCTTTAGTTAGGGGCCCCTCCTTTTGGGTTTTAGGGCCCCCTCCTTTAGTTGTAGGTCCCCTCCTTTAGTTTGTAGGGGGCCCCCCCTTTAGTTGTAGGGCCCCCCCCTTTAGTGAAGGGGGCCCCCCCTTAGTTTTTAGGGGCCCCTTCAATTTGGGCCTGGGGGGGGGCCCCCAAAAGTGTAGGGGGCCCCCCTTTTTGGTTTTAGGGGCCCCCAATAGTGCGGGCCCCTCCTTTAGGTTTGGGGGGGGCCCCTTCCAATTGTGGAAAGGGCCCCCCAATTTGTGAGGGCTCCCCCTTTAGGTAGGGCCCCCTCCATTAGTGGGAGGGCCCTCATTTTGTGGTTGGGGGCCCCCCAAAAAGTTTAAAGGGCCCCCCCCAATTTTTGAAAGGGGCCCCTTTAAAATTGGGGGGCCCCCCTCCCTTTTGTTGTAGGGCCCCCTCATTTGGCGGGCCCCTGTTTTGTGGTAGGGCCCCCCCATAGTGCAGGGGGCCCCGTCATAGTGCAGAGGGGCCCTCCTTTGTTGTAGGGGCCCCCTTTCCAAATTTTGGGGGGCGCCTCCTTTTGTTGTTAAAGGGCCCCCCCAAAAGTGGGAGGGCCCTCATTTAGTGGTAGGGCCCTTCCAAAAGTGCAGGGGCCCCCAATTTGTGCAGGGCCCCCCCCTTTAGTGCCGGGGCCCCCTTTTTAGTGGTTTGGGGGGCCCCCCCTTTTTTTTTAGTGTCCCCCCCTTTAGTTGTTGGGTCCCCCCCTTTAGTTGTAGGGCCCCCCCCTTTAGTGCGGGCCCCCCCTTTAGTTGTAGGGGGCCCCCTTTTCCCAAAAGGGCAGGACCCCCCAATTGTGGTTTGGGCCCCTTCCCAAAAGTTTAAGGGGGCCCCCCCTTTTGTTGTAGGGCCCGTCCCTTGGGCAAGGGGCCCCCCCCTTTAGTTGTAGGGCCCCTTCCAATTTGTGCAGGGGGCCCCCCCATTTTAAATGGGGGGCCCTCCTTTTGTGCGGGGAACCCCCCCCAAAAGTGCAGGGGGCCCCCCCCCTTTTGGGGCAGGGCCCTCCTTTTTGTTGTTTGGGCCCCCCCATTTTGTGGGGAGGGCCCCCCAATAGTGCAGGACCCCCAAAAAGTGCAGGGGGCCCCCTATAGTGCAGGGCCCTCTTTAGTTGTAGGGCCCCCCTCATTGTGCAGGGCCCCTCGGTTTTGTGGTTGGGCCCTCCAAAAGTGCAGGGCCAATTTTTTGTTGTAAGGCCCCCCATTTTTTTTTCAGGGCCCCCCCCGTAGATAATTACTTACATGGCCGCGCTCCCCCCCGGGGTTCCGTCACCTTCCCCGGGTGGAACAGGAAGCTCGGGGAGGCGGCGCCAATTTAACCCTCTTCCCCCGGCCGCCCGCTGAGCGATTTTACGGCCGGGGCAGGGAAACGAAAAGCTTTTTCCCTGCTCCGCCCGTTAAATTTTTTTTGTAAAGCCAAAGTCGCAAAGGCGTGAAAACAAATTTAAAAGGGCCTTTTGTGGAAACCGGGGGGGGCGGAGCCCGGGGCGGGCCCCCCCGGGTTCTCAAAACGCCGGGCCCGGTTCAGCCCTTACCGGTTGGTTTCTGCCCATCGGCGGGGCCCGGAAAACACTTTTTCCCCCAGAGCTTTGGGGGGTTTGGGTTTGGGTGCCTCCCCAAATTTACAGGGCAAGGCAAATTTTCAGCCAAACCCTCGTAGTTCAAATTTCTTTAATTGTGGCCAAATCATTTTAAAAGGGGTGCCGAACAAAAAAAATCAGGGAAATTTTACACCTAAAAGATCGGAACTTTTGTATTCTTTGCCCCCTCCCCCCACAGCCAGCCCACCCATGGAAGGGAAAACCCCCGTGTACCATTTTGTTCCAACTAAGTCCAGTCCACCTGGTTATTTGCAATGCTCTATAGCATCAGGCCCATCTGTACCATTTCTTATTGACACAGGGGCAACCAGATCAGTCATACATAAAGAAAGGGTACATAATGAAATGCTTTCTGATGATTACTTTACTGCTGTAGGGTTAGATGGTAAAGAAATGCATTATAACTTAACTGTTCCCCTTAGCTGCCACATTGCTAATCATACCATTATGACTCGTTTTGTTGCTAGGGCAGGGGTGTCGCTAGGCAGATTCATTCGGGGCACGAGCCCCGAATGAATCTCCCTGTGCCCCGAGTCTCGGCGGCTCCAGGCCGCTGCCATGGGCCTGGAGCGCTCCTGTGTGCGGGCGGCGCCCGCCGATGTCTCTGACTGCGCGGCCGTTTCACAGCAGCCGCGCAGTCGAGTCGGGGAGGAGGCAGGACGGAACGTTCCCTTTCCTTTTCCTCCCCTGTATGTACGGTGCTCACCGAGCGCCGTAAAATACACCTGAGCGCGCAGGGGGAGTGATGCGCCGCTTTCATCACTCCCCTGCGACGCTGGGTCTCCTAATGTATGGGAATGTTGTGTGGATAAAGATGGTACCAGTCAAATAGAAGATGCAAACACATAAGCTTTACTGGAGATAGTTACTTCACAGTGCAGATCAGAGTACAACAGCAGTTTCTTTTCTTCTTACAACAGGGTCTCACAGCCACTTAGTCATCTCCCCTCTTTTTCTCAGCAATCTCTCTCTGCTTCTTTGCACATCCCTAAACCAGCTTCTCTGGCACATGGCATGCGCCGCCTCCCTTGCTCTCTTCACATCCTGTTCCTCTCCCTTGTCTCCACCCCCCAGATG
The DNA here is from genome assembly GCA_025379985.1 of Phyllomedusa bahiana. Classification (NCBI taxonomy): domain Eukaryota; kingdom Metazoa; phylum Chordata; class Amphibia; order Anura; family Hylidae; genus Phyllomedusa; species Phyllomedusa bahiana. The sequence goes on along the minus strand of JAODAL010010480.1, from coordinate 82,381 downwards.
CCCTATGCTGTAGGTGGATCTAACAAAGTTAACCCTTGCTGGGACTCCTGCACAGTACATGACTTAAATTTACAAAGCACAGTATAGACATATTCACAGGAACAACATATACAAACTTCAACACATTAGTGGGATACCACATGTCTCCCCTCTAAAACTGCAGCGTCCCCGCGCAGTCAATAGCCTGTAAGAAAACAGTTACAGATTACATTTATGACATCCTCTGCTAACTGGTTGGTTGCGGATGAATCTCTGCTCCTGTAACGAGAAATGAAGAGAAAAACAAACAAGCAACAAACATGAACAATTTAACTTGGTACATTCTTCAAATGGGGCGTTGATTCAAGTCTTCATTTGGCATTTGGGTTTTCAACTTGACTTCAGCCATCCTAACTAAACACTTGAAACCATAGTCCCAAAGTTCATATCAAACAATTTGACCTATTGTCCGGTAGTCTATTCTCTATACCTGACAGGTAACCGACTTTTGGTTGTCCGTTCTGACCGTCTGAGAATGGAGCAGCTTCTTCTGGAAGTTCATGTTCTCTCTGTACTGGTTGTGGTACAAGAAAGGTCATACATGGAACATATGGCCAAACAAATGGAGATATGGGCATTTTCATTTTCCCTCTTGCCTCTATTTTTCTCTTGTTTCTCAGCAGTGAGTATGATATTTCTCGGGTCCCAGATCACCTTCACTAAGGCATAGTTTAATCTGGTTTCGATGCACAACTTTCTCTTTTTTGTCAAAGTCTCTAATGATCTTGTACACTTGTTTTCCCTGGGTTTATGGAATAGCTTGAATTGTGTATGGAATGGACTCCCACTGATCATCCAATTTGCTTGTACGATGATTCTTCTTCATCAAACTCTGTCTCCAATCTGTAGAGGTTTGGTCTTAGCAGTAGCTTTGAAATTTTTCTTCCTGCCTTTGATGAACAAGTTTCATTTTTGTTCTCCACAATTTCCTTGGCTTCCTGCATTCTCCTCTGATGGTCAGTTACCCAATGAGAAATTTGGTAGGGGACCTTGAAATTCTCCAGTGGGCAGATTCAGCCTAACATCTGCAGGTAGCCTCCCTTGCCTTCCAAACATCAAATAGTAAGGGTATATCCAGTGGAACACTGTATTTGTTGTTATACAGGTAGGTGACCCTCTTGCAGCAAGTCAGGCCAATTACTTCTTTTGTGTTGGGGCACATTTTTCAGCATATCAATGATAGTCTTATTCATTCTTTCACATAGTCCATTACACTGGGTGATACGCTGTAGTTCGAATCTTCTTGCAACCGTAAAAGAAACAAAGTTCTTGAAACAGGGCAGATTCAAAAGCAGGGCCTTGGTCTGTTAAGATCTGTTCGGGGTAACCATAAGGCCGTACAAAATTCTTCCAGAAGACTTCTGCAGTAGTTCTGGCAGTCACATCTTTTACAGGGACTACGACGACAAATTTCGTGAAATGATCCACCATGGGCAAAGCCTACATATGTCCAGACCTACTTGGTTGCAGTTTGACATGATCAAGTGCCACCAGTTCTAGTGGGCAAAGTGTCTCTATGGGATGCAGAGGAGCTTTCTGTTCCATACCATCTCTTCGGCTTAGGGTACAAGGGTTACATTTTTGTCACCAGTGTTCAATATCATTGTGCATCTCAATCCAGTAGAAACGCTCTCGAATAGTCATCTCAGTTTTCTGGCATCCAAAGTGCCCTGATTAGTCGTGATAAGCTTCTAAGATGAGGCTAGCTTCTTGCCTAGGCACAATGATCTGCAGAATCCTCTCCTTTGTGCGTGGCTTCAGTATTCGTCGCACCAGTAAACCTCTGTGGTAACATAATTTTTTCTTCTGCCTCCATAGGCTCTTCAGTTCTGAATCACTATGGCTGTATGACTGTGGTAAATGCTGGATGTTGGACACTTGCATAGCGTACAGAGTTTTCAAAGTCTTACTTTCTCTCTGAATGGCATTCCAATCAACATTCTCGATGGATAGCAACTTGTTGAATTGATTTGGATCTTGCCCTGTAGGGAGGTGTATACTCTGACGGATAAAGTGTGAGTATAAGGCTGGCATCTCAATTTCTTCCCACTTATCGACAACTGGATATGTCACCGCAGCTGGGGTTACTCTGGATAGTGCATCGGCATTCACATTTGCCTTGCCTGCTCTGTACTTCAATGTGAATTGATAGTTTGCTAATCTTGAGGCCCACCTTTGTTCCATGGCTCCCAGTCGTGCTGTCTGTAGGTGGGACAAGGGGTTAGTTTCCTTAAAGGAGTTGTCTCCCTTCAGAGTTTCAGAGAATGCATGAATGAAATACTCTGTCACTTCCTGGTTCAGACTGACTCATTTGCATACAGCTCCATGCTTGTTTCAGCCTGTTGCCTGCTGGCTTTCAGATGCTAATTAGATCAGATTAGCTTTCTCAAACTACTAACAGGACTTCTTATCTGATCCCCAAAACAAAAGCCCTAATTACAGTTCTGTTTATTTTACATAAATCAAGCTTTTCACTGCTGAGCAGCACAGGACACTGCTGTGACCTGTGTGATGACATCACTCAATGTTATCTCATTGAACAAACAGCAGGGGGAGAATTGTTTACAGGTCTGTTACTGAGGGAACTGAAATAGCCAGGGAGGTAATAAATTCACTTGGTATCTCCTTAGGGAAAACAGAGGAAAAAAGCAATATATTTGGAAAATGTCTTTATTTTGTGTTCCCTACAATTTGAAAGCTATTCTTTGTAGCAAGACAACCCCTTTAAGAGCATCAGACATGATCTCTATGACTTCCTCAAAGCAGTTCTGAAGCACATTCATTCCCAACATCACAGAGGGAGAGTCACAGTCCTCCACATTGACAACAATAAGGCTTGCTGGGTAAGTTCAGTTTTTCCAATCTTGATAGTAGCCTCCCAGCAGCCCACTTGGGGGACAACTTGACCATTACTGGCAATAATGTTTAGTTCATTAGAGGAGGTCCTGATCAGCTGATCTTGTTTCCAGTAGCATTCATACTGTGGCAACTGGATTATGGTCACTTGTGACCCAGTGTCAAGTAGTGCTGCAAATGCGATGCCATCAATCACTACGGGGATAATAGGGCGGTGTCCCACATATCTGTGCCCCTATACATCCCTTGGGCTCCTGAGGGGTGGTCCTTGCCCCCAGGAGTTCCCCATTTGAATATCTGCACATACGTTCAATGTGGCCACTTCTCTTATATTTCCTACAAATAGGTCGGCCTAGAAAATCAAATTGGTCAGTGGACATTCTCCTGGGTCTATAGTCATCTCTAGAATGGTATGGAGGAGATTCTCTTACAGGTCCAGCATAGTCCACTCGATTGGGCTGTTGTTTCAGCTCCTTGACCTCTTTACATAACACAGCAAAGCCTTTAGCCAGTTCCTCCACTTGAGTGCATATTTCTTTTGTGACATCCTTTGTTTGTATCTGTGCACACTGTGTAACTATGGCCTGTGCAGGAGGGTTCAGGGCCACCTCCCTATAAAGGCAATCTTCTGCACCCTCACTGGAGTTTCTAGCCTTAGCAGGGGCACCATCACAATTAAGTGTGGCTCTTGAGGCTGTCCCCACAGTCATAACCTTTATAGCCATCTCTTTGAAATCTAAGAAACTGCAGTCTGGAGACTGGAGAGAGAGCATTTTCAATGGCAGTTTAGTCCCCTCTCTCATTACTCCATCAATAAACTGTTCCCTCAATGTTCTGTCAGCATTTGTTACTTCAGCAGGATCAGCTTGCATAATGGCATGGAGGGCTTCTTGTAAACTTAAGGCATAGTCTCTTAAAGATTCATGTGACTGCTGTCTCCTGCTAAAGAATCTCATTTTTAATTCTGACACAGTTCTGGTGTCAAAGATTGTGCTCAGTCTCTCAAGGACTTGCTCAGCCGATTTCTTTTCTGTTGAGGGCCATGATTTCACTTCCCTTAGTGCAGAACCTTGCAGCTGGCCAATCAGTATTTCCACCTTTTGCTCAGGGGTAACTGGGTACAGTCTAAACATGGCTAAGATCTTTTCCTTAAAGTCTCTGAGGCTGTCGGGTTCCCCTTTATAACTAGGGAGCAAAGGTGCTCCCAAATAGTAAGGCATTGTTAGTGGCATGGTTTGTGCTGCAGCAGAAAACCCACTAGTGCTGGGCTGTTCACCATCCCCTTCTGTAGACATTGTTAATGGGGCTGTAGTATACCGTGGTGCAGTTCTGCTTACCTCCTCCAAGTGTATGACGTTACACTGGTGCAGAAATAAAGTCTTCCAAGGTCACACAAGTAATTTTAATCCTGTTCGTGGACGCCACAATTTGTAATGGATGTTGTGTGGATAAAGATGGTACCAGTCAAATAGAAGATGCAAACACATAAGCTTTACTGGAGATAGTTACTTCACAGTGCAGATCAGAGTACAACAGCAGTTTCTTTTCTTCTTACAACAGGGTCTCACAGCCACTTAGTCATCTCCCTTCTTTTTCTCAGCAATCTCTCTCTGCTTCTTGCACATCCCTAACCAGCTTCTCTCGCCACATGGCATGCACCACCTCCCTCACTCTCTTCACATCCTGTTCCTCTCCCTTGTCTCCACCCCCCAGATGCCCTGTGCTGTAGGTGGATCTAACAAAGTTAACCCTTGGCTGGGACTCCTGCACAGTACATTACTTAACTTTACAAAGCACAGTATACACATATTTACAGGAACAACATATACAAACTTCAACACATTAGTGGGATACCACACTAAGCCAGCAGCTCTGCCGGCCGAGGAGGTCCCGGGCCCCGCGAGACGGCGTAAGCAGCGTGATGACATCACGCTGCTTACACCACTCTCAAGCTGTAAGACCTGGACGCGCGGACCATGCCTCATTAGGTAAGTAGGTTTTTTTATTTTTATTAGGTAAGGGGGCAAGACACTGGCTACAGGGGGCATATATGGCTACAGGGGCAAGACACTGGCTACAGGGGGCATATATGGCTACAGGGGGCATATATGGCTACAGGGGGCATATATGGCTACAGGGGGCAAGACACTGGCTACAGGGGCAAGACACTGGCTACAGGGGGCATATATGGCTACAGGGGGCAAGACACTGGCTACAGGGGGCAAGACACTGGCTACAAGGGGGCATATATGGCTACAGGGGGCAAGACACTGGCTACAGGGGGTAAGACACTGGCTACAAGGGGACATGACACTGCCTCCAGGGGGCATATATGGCTAAGGGGACATGACACTGGCTACAGGGGGCATATATGGCTAAGGGGGCAAGACACTGGCTACAGGGGGCATATATGGCTAAGGGGGGCAAGACACTGGCTACAGGGGGCATATATGGCTAAGGGGGGCATGACACTGGCTACAGGGGGCATATATGGCTAAGGGGGCATGACACTGGCTACAGGGGGCATATATGGCTAAGGGGGCATATCACTGGCTACAGGGGGCATGTCACTGGCTACAGGGGGCATATATGGCTAAGGGGGCATATCACTGGCTACAGGGGGGCATATATGGCTAAGGAGGCATATCACTGGCTACAGGGGGGCATATATGGCTAAGGGGGCATATCACTGGCTACAGGGGACATATATGGCTAAGGGGGCATATCACTGGCTACAGGGGGCATATCACTGGCTACAGGGGGCATGTCACTGGCTACAGAGGGCATATATGGCTAAGGGGCATGTCACTGGCTACAGGGGGGCATATGTGGCTAATGGGGCATATCACTGGCTACAGGGGGGCATATCACTGGCTACAGGGGGCATATATGGCTAAGGGGGCAAGACACTGGCTACAAGGGGGCATATATGGCTAAGTGGGCAAGACACTGGCTCCAAGGGGGCATATATGGCTAAGGGGCCATGACACTGGCTACAGGGGGCATATATGGCTAAGGGGACATGACACTGGCTACATAGGCATATATGGCTAAGGGGGCTAGACACTGGCTACAAGGGGGCATATATGGTTAAGGGGGCATGACACTGGCTACAGGGGGCATATATGGCTAAGGGGGCATGACACTGGCTACAGGGGCATATATGGCTAAGGGGCATGACACTGGCTACAGGGGCATATATGGCTAAGGGGGGCATGACACTGGCTACAGGGGGCATATATGGCTAAGGGGGCAAGACACTGGCTACAAGGGGGCATATATGGCTAAGGGGGCATGACACTGGCTACAGGGGGCATATATGGCTAAGGGGGCATGACACTGGCTACAGGGGGCATATATGGCTAAGGGGCATGACACTGGCTACAGGGGGCATATATGGCTAAGGGGGCATGTCACTGGCTACAGGGGGCATATATGGCTAAGGGGCATGTCACTGGCTACAGGGGGCATATATGGCTAAGGGGGCATATCACTGGCTACAGGGGGCATATATGGCTAAGGGGGCATATCACTGGCTACAGGGGGGCATATATGGCTAAGGGGGCATATCACTGGCTACAGGGGACATATATGGCTAAGGGGGCATATCACTGGCTAGGGGGGCATATCACTGGCTAAGGGGGCATGTCACTGGCTACAGGGAGCATATATGGCTAAGGGGGCATGTCACTGGCTACAGGGGGCATATATGGCTAAGGGGGCATCTCACTGGCTACAGGGGGGCATATGTGGCGAATGGGGCATATCACTGGCTACAGGGGGCATATCACTGGCTACAGGCGCATCTTATGTGGCTAAGGGGGCAGTAACCTGGCTACAGGGGGCTAATAACCTGACTACAAGGAGCATATTACTGGCTACAGGGGGCATATTACTGCCTAAAGGGGGCAGTAACCTAGCTACAGAGGGCAGTAACCTGGATAGAGGGGCTAATAACCTGGCTAGAGGGGGCTACAACCTGGCTACAGTAGGCTACTACCAGGCCATAGGGGGCAAATATTTACCTCCAAGGGGGTAATTATTACCATTTGGGGCACTATAGATGGGGATTTTGTATAGAGATAGGAAATTGTAGAGAAATTCTGATAAAATGAGGAGTCTAAGATGTTTGTTTTGTTCATTTTTCAGTGAAGAGTTGTGGACGGTAGAAGACGTCATGGCGTCTGGGACAGATGGAGAAGAAGAGAAAGAGAACAACTCTTCAGAGACGTCTCCTGTAAGTCACTAAATGTAACTTCAGTGTAATCACTTATATTTCTCTTGAGCCTACATACAAAGATTTTTCTCTGTAAATATACATCCACAGTTCACAATGAGGCGCAAAAAATTCCGTGTGCACCCAGCCCTACTCAGAAAAACTTAAGGGCCCGAGCCCCGGATGTTTTGGGACCCTAGCAACGCCCCTGGGCTAGGGAAACATATCCAGCCTCACTTTTGGGAACTCATGTTTTGGCTACATTGAATGCTAACATTAAATACCGCCCCGATGGCACTGTCTCTTTAAAATTTGCTGCAGATGATGATGTTGTATGCATACTGGCTGCGTTTGACTACATGCAGACACCGACCATTCTTCCTTTGACCCCAAGTCAAGAGCTCATATTGCAGCAATTTGTGGGTCACATCCAAGATAGATATTTGGCTCCTTTCAGTACCCCCTCCTAAAGTCCATTAAAAACCCAGGTGTACTCCACCATGTTTGAGACAGTATCCTTTGACTGTAGCAGATCTCCCATTTTCTGGAAGCAGGGTCATTGGTTAAGATAAACTTCCCAGCAAACACGCCTCTGTTTCCAGTAAAAAAAGAAGTTCAGACTTGGTCAGTCTGCCACCTACCGGTTGGTTCATGATTTATGAGTCATCAATGCTGTTACTATAGCATTAACCCCTGTCATATCAAACTCCCACACATTGTTGTCTCAGATAGTGCCAACTGCTACGTTTTTCAGTAATTGACCTGGCATGCATCACCTCAAACCTGAGCGTGTTCAGGCGATTCAGTCCCTTCAGATCCCAAAAGGGGCAAAACAGCTTTGTACCTTTTTAAGTCTTGTCTCCTTTTGCTGGCTTTGGATAAGGAATGCATCCGTCCAAACGCAAGCCTTATATTATTGTTTATCCTGTGCCCCTTTTTCCCTCACCATTGAGACAGTGGACAGTTTTTACTCTCCCAAACTGACGATCATGGCATCTCCTGCAATGTGCCCTCCTCATGCCGCCAAATGTTACTCTTCAAAGCTGTACAACTTTGAATCCTGACACTCTTTTGCCCATCGAGTCTGCAGATTCAAAAGGAGGGGAAGAAGTGAGGAGGGGGGGAGGCAAGCTTATATGCAAAGTGTTTGGAACAACACCCTGATGTGTATCTTGATCATGATTGTGTCTCTCTGATGGAACAGGAAACATCAGGTTTTTAGTATGTTACAGGCCCTTTGGATAACCCTGATTTTGAGTTTTTTGTAGATGGTTCATGAAGCCTGGGAGAAGATGTCAGATCCCATACTGCATATACAGTCATCACCCAACATGAGGTAATAAAGGCAGTCACTTCCCCCTCATGCATTGGCGCAAGAGGCGGAACTGACAGCTGAGGCAAGTAGACTGGCAGAAGGTAATACGGTAACTGCCTATACAGACTCAAGGTATGCCTTCGGGTTAGCCCGTGATTATGGTTCTATCTAGAGGGCTCGAAGTTTCCTTACTTCCACAGGTAAAACCATTAATGGTGAAGCTATAAACCAACTGATGCAAGCCCTGCTGCTCCCCTCCAAAGCTGCAATCATTAGAGATAAAGCGCATACTGGAGATCGAACACCAGAAGCACAAGGAAACCACAAAGGTGGACACAGCCACAAAGGAGACAGCCAAGCAACCATGGCGTGCGACAACAACGATGACTACAGAAGCCATATTGGACATATACTGCCCTCCTGTGGAGCTCTTCTTCTTCCCACCTTCTTTTCGCATGTCACTCTTTGTTGCTGTTTTTATGGTCTGATATGGGGTGACAGTGTTGTTCACCCCTTAGGCAGATTAAGTTTCCTTATTGTTCTTCTCCTGCTTGTTTCTTTTATGAACTTTGTGAAGAAAATTCGATGATTGCTTGGTTTATGTATAATTGTTTGTGCTTTATATACATTAATTTTGATCACATGTATACATTCTCTTGTTTTATCATCAATAAAGCATGTTTAAAGAAGCCATATTGGTTTGCAGTGACCCAGTGATGCCCGATGCCTTAAAGACCTTTCAGCAGCAAGAAGAAGCAGGAGTAAGAGAGGCCTGGACTAGGGAAGGTGCACAAACTACTCTTGATGGGCTACAAATGGTAGGAAATCGAACTGTGTTACCTAGGGCACTGTATCCCTTGATGGCACAAGCCATACATGGACAGACTCATTTGTCAAAACAAGCTAAGATGAACATTATCACAAGTGTGGTATGCACCGGGTGTGTCGGGTGCAGTGACTAGGTTTATCTGGTCCTGCATGATATGCACTCTGCATAATCCAAGAAAACAAAGCCTCTCTATCTGTTTCAGCCACTGCACTCCTGTGATTATGTCTCCAACAGGTGTATGTTTGATATCTACTGTATATACTCGAGTATAAGCCGACCCGAATATAAGCCGAGGCACCTACTTTTGCCTCAAAAAAACTGGGAAAACTTATTGACTTGAGTATAAGCCTAGGGTGAGAAATGCAGCAACTACTGGTAAGTTTCAAAAGTAAAAATAGATACTAATAAAATTACATAGGCAGGTATATATCCCCCATAGGCAGGTATAGGCAGTTTAACCCCTTAAAGGGGTGTTATCGTTTGAGCTGTTTGGGCTGTTCAGCTAATTTTCTCAGATTGAGTTTGAAATCCAGGGAAGTGTCTCTCCTCTCAGCAGGTGTGTCTCTCCTCCCAGGAGGCGTGTCTCCCCTCACTGAAGAACTGTGACATCATCATTTTGTATAAAGCAGGGGATGCAGAAGGTTGTCTGGTATAACAGCTGTGTAGCCTCCTGCATGTTTTCTTATTTCTGCAGCCTTGAGGCTCCAAACACCAGCAAGCACCTGTCATATGTCTTAGTTTACACACAAATTACGCTGAAAGCCAGCAGCTTTAACGTCTAGTGGTGTTCAGCCAAATTGTACTGACTAGAGGCAGAGACCTTTACTCAACCACAAGGACAAATGTCAGCTTCAAGTAAAGATCTCTGCCTCCTGTCAGTGACATGTGAGTGAAAACAATGGGGGAGAAGCAAATCAGCTTTGAGAGAAGGCCCTGCTCAGCTTGTAACTAACTTGGGCTGTTGGTGCAGCGGTAGAGCAGTGAGCACTGATAGAGTATTGCTTTTAAAACAAAGGGGTTTGGAGTTCTAGCCCCCTCACAGAGTATATTTTTTTTCCCCCTAAATTCTACAATATGTAGAGAGACCTAAAATATATATGTAAAATTCTATAATGTATATATACACATACATAGCTCCCCTTATCATGTCTCATCCCCAGAATATTGTATCGTATCACATATGTTGGAAGGGGCTTGGTGTAATACTGTGACAATGGGACACTTTTAGGGGAGCTTTGTGTGTGTATTGAATACAATTATAGATGTCTACACATATATTTTCATATCTTTACATGTATACAATTTATAAAAGAAAAAAAAATACTGATGGGACTTGAACTCCTAACCTTTATCTTGCAAAGTGTATCAGCTAAGCACTGCACTATACAAGCAGCTTATGCAGACACAGTGTTGAATCCCCTTTTGTTATACACTACAAATGATGTTTATAAGGAGGCGGGGCTTGCATTAGCCCCGAGGAACAGAACGCCCTCTTTTCAAAGTAGCAGCTTAAGGATGGACCCGTGAGGAGGTGAAACATCCCCTTGGCAAAAGCCCTTTAAACAGCCAGTCATTGCCCAGATCATCACCATAGATTGGGAGATGTTACATAGAGCCAGCAGACCTTGGTTTCACTATCAATTTTACAGCTCAGAGGGGAGTAAACACAGAGTGTGCAGGCAGCCAAACACAGCGCAGGGGTGTGGCCGGGGCGTTTCCTGTCTAGGGGCGTATCCCAACAGGCTGAATGAAATGTCAGCCAGCCAATCACAGTGCAGGGGGCGTGTTAGGGGGAAACGACAGGGGGCATTCCGACAGCAACAGAGCAACAGCAGAAAAAAGAATTTGATTTACAGAGAAGCTGATTTTCTGCTAAACCCAAATGACAGTGGTAATGCAACCCAATTTCAAAAGTGCTTATTTTTACTGTCCCATAATCTGAGACATGATCTTTGTACGATAAAACCCTTTAAGGACCCAGCCCGTTTTGGCCTTACTGACACAGCCCTATTTTTGAAATTGACATGTGTCACTTTATGTGAGAATAACTTTTGACACTTTTACCCATCCATGTGATTCAGAGATTGTTTTCTCGTGACACATTGTGCTTTAAGTTACTAAGAAAATTTTAAACATACAATCCTTGTTTGTTTGTGAAAATATCAAAATTTCATGAAAATTTTGAAAAATTTTTGATTTTGAAATTTCCAAAATTTCTGCGTGCAAGACAGATAATTATTCAAACCCAAAATAGTTTATAACTGCATCTACCATATGTCCACTATAGGTTGTCATCATTTTTTAAATGTCCTTTGTTATGACATTAGAGGGCTTAGAAATTTAGTAGTAATTTCTCACATTTTCAAGAAAATTTGCAATATACATTTTTTAGGGACTAGTCCAGTTCTGACGTGGCTTTGAGGGGCCTGTATGTTAGATACCCCATAAATGACGCCTTCTAAGAAACTAGACCCCTTAAAGTATTTACAACAGTGTTTAGGAAGTTTGAAAACCCTTTAGGTTTCACTATTTATGCAGATTTTCAATATTTATCCATTATTCACTGGAATACGGTAAATGTGACTAGGTAAATGCAACTTAATATTATTTCCCCCAGGTCTGCCCTTTTTAGAGATATCCCATATGTGGCCCTAGTGCATTATTTGGCTCAACCATAAGCCCCAGAATAGGAGGAGCACCTACTATACTCTGGGGTCTCATTTTCATACGATTTTATTTAGGCGCCATTTCAGGTGTGGGGGACACCTAAGGTGCTAAAACTTAATAAACACCCCTAAATAGACGCATATTGGAAAACTACACCCCTTAATGAATATATCCAGGGGTGCAGTGAGTATATAGACCCCACAGGTGATTCACAAATTTTTTTTAGCATTAGGCTGTGAAAATTAAAAACATTTTTTTTCCAATAATCTGCAATTTTAGCTTAAAATGTTTCATATTTACAAGGAATCCTGGAAAAAAGAACCCCAAAACTTTGTTGCGCAATTTCCTCCAAGTTTGGCAATACTTTACATGTGGGTCTAAACTGCTGTTTGGGCGCATGGAAGGGTGTACTAGGTAGGGAGCGCTATTTGGCTTTTGGAACGCAGATTTTGGTGGGGCCATGTCGCATTTGCAAAGCCACCAAAGAACAAGAACAGGTGAAATCTTCCAGAAGTCGCCCCATTTTAGATTCAACACCCCTCATGGATCTCATCTAGGGGTGTATTGTGCATTTTGGGCACACAGGTGTTCCATCGTTTTTTTTAGCATTGGGCCATGAAAATGGGGGGGAAAACGCAGTTCCACCATTGTTTTTTGGGCTTTAATTTTACAGCGATCGCCGTGCAGTATAAATGATGTGATAACTTTACTATGGGGGCTCGGTACAATTGCAATGGTTTACATTTTATATAGTTTTTTTATGTTTTATTACTTTTACACAATAGAAATAGGTCTATAAAAAATTGCGTTTTTATGTTGTCCTCTTCTGACAGTCATAACTTTATTTTGCTGTGTGCAGAGCTGTGTAGGGCCTTGTTTTTTGTGGGGTGAATTGATGCTTTTATTGGTACCATTATGGGGTGCATACAACATTTTTGTTCTTTTTTTTAAAGGTTTTTGGAGGCGTTTAAAAAAATACAAAAAATTTTTATGCGGTCACTCTGCGTTATTTATGACGCAGTTTTACTCGGGTCGATTTGATTACAGCAATAACGAATTGTATTTTTTTTTTTTTTTTTTACTGCTTTTATCAATAAAAACCTTTTTTCAAACGGAAAAATTTTGCATCGAAATAGTCTGGACCCTTTAACTTTTTTTTTTTTTGTGTATGGAGCTGTGTACAGGTTTTTTTTTGGGGAGGGTTTGTGTTTTTTTGGTATCTTTTTTGGGGGACAAGATTTTTTGACCCGTTTTAAATCCGTTTTTTGGGAAAGGGCAGAGTGAAGAAAATACTGCAATCCTAGTAGTGTTTTTTATTTTTTTTTTTAACGCGCTCACTGTGCAGTATCCGTAATAAGTTAACTTTACTTGGGGGTCGATACGATTTGGCGATACCCTTTTTATATAGTTTTTTTTTGTTAAAAAGCATTTTTGAAAAAAAAAAAAAAGTGTTTTTGCATTGTAAGAAGGCACAAGGTGCCTCCTGGATGGCGATACGTGTCACCGAGGTTCCTTTTCTCGGTGAAAAAAAGCCTGCTAGTTTTGTCATATTGCTGGGGTTTTCTGACGTTTGTTTACCTGTGTATGATGCTAAATAGGGTCGACCGGGCCGGGGCTTTTATTGGAGCGTCCAAAGAGTAGGGTGGGTGGACTGTTTCCCAGGTACCCGGGCCAGGTTTTGGCCGGCCTACTTAAGGGGCCAGAAAGTCGGGGGGAAAGGGGAAGGTGTGTGTCAGTCGTGGTTTGGTCTGATGAGGGAAGGGGGAAAAGGGGGGCCCCTGGGCAATCTACCGTGTGCCAATTTCCCCAGCTGGGGGGAGGAGGGAAAAACCGGGGGTTCATGAATGTGAGTGATAACATGAACTGGTTTTTTTCCCATTTCAAGGCTGAATTTTAAGCCGTGTCATTTTGTTTTAATTATGAACTGTGGCTAAAAAAAGCCAAAGGCCCCACGTGTCCCGAGGCCATTGTTATTTCTATTACCACTGAGTTGAACCCAAAAGGGGTTGGGGACTCGGGCACAGATCGCTGTGTTTGTCGGGGTTTTTAAAGCAGCAAAGAGCCAACTACAATGCTATTAGGGAGGGCTGATTAAGCACCTGGTTCAGGCAAAATCCGCAAGAGAAAAGCACAGCAGCAGAAAGTCAGGGGGGGAAGCCATGCAGGCGCAGGACGGCCACGGCCAGACAGGGGGTCATATGAGCCCTGCAAGCGCAGAAGTACGAACCCGTGTGTGCAGAGGGGCCCATGTTAAGGTCCCGTGCGGCCCCGGGAAAAATCCAGCTCCGCTGTCACATGATGAGGCTCGGGCCAGGGGGGCCCGTCAGGGAAGCCCTCCAAAGATGACTCCGGAAGAGAATCGAGGGTTTCACCGTGTTTGAACGACCCGCCGCCCGGGAGGCACTACCCCCGGGAATGGGCTGAAGTGGGGGCCCGATTGGGGGGGAAACCCCCAAAAAGGCCATTAACCTCACCTTTTCAGCGAAAGGGAAAATATTCAAGTTTAAAACAGGATCTGGCGGTTGGGGGGTTCATTGGGGGGTCCGGCTCAGGGGGACACCACGGGGCTACAGTAGGCCAAGCCTCCTAGGTCAAAAACTATTTGACTTGTTGATCTGGTTTTAAAAAAAAAGGGCTGCCCCCGAATTATGCTCCCCAGGCAAATGGGGAGGGGTGGTTATGGCCCGTTTTATGCACTCGCTGCCGCTTCTGTACAGGCTGGGTTGCACAGGGTGACCCCCAAAAGGGCGATCCCCTGGTGGGATGGTAAAAAAGGTTCCATGCTATGGAGAGATCCCTGGGGGGGACCATGGGAAAAATTTGAACCCCCATACTGGGGGGCCCGGGAGATGGGAAATAAGAAGCCAGGGGCCAAGCCCCCGGGAGGGTCAGCCAAGGCCGGGGAGAGGCCCAGACCCAGTGCCCAAGGAGAGCCCCATGTATTATATGTGGAGATGTGGGGCCCCGGCCATTAGCACCCAGACCTCCACGTGGGAACCAATGGCTGCTTGCGACCCGCCGCAGTTCTTTTTTTGCGCAAACGGGTGCAGCGCCCGGGTCAAAACAATGGGGGGGAACCCCAAATGTTTTCAATCATGTGAATGGATTATGGTCTCTGGTGTTGGACTCGGGAGTGTGGTCCCCCTGTTCTCAGCCCGCTCCACTGTGTTGGTCCCTGGGAGAAGTGGGGGGTCAATGTATCCCGGGGAACCCGGGTTACCCAGTGGCTGGTAACTGGAGACGGGGTGGGGTATTACTCACCATGTGGGGTTGTGCGAAAACTATTACTGATTGATTGCCCTTTATTCTGGGACATGTGGCAAAAAATTGTTCGGAGGCACCCAGGGGGTCTGGACCAGGCCACTGGGGGGGAAAACCAAAGGGCCCCAGATTTTCCCTTTCCGGTCATGGTGGGGGACAATGAGGAAGGGGATCCTCAGAAAAAAACTTTTCCTGATTTGGGGGTTCCAGGAAAAATTTTGGTACCCAACTCCAGGACTTGACCCAAAAAGGGGCTGGGGAAAATGTGAGGCCCTAATGGGGTACCCCGGTGTCGGGAGCAGGGATGGTTTACCCACTTTGCCCAAATCACAACCTATTATACCGGGTGCCAAAATTAGGGCGAGGGGGGGGGGAACATTTTGTTAGTTCCTGGTCCTATGGCGTATGGTTTTGGATATGGCTACTCCATGTTTTGGGGGGCCATTTGGGGGGCCTTTAAATGCTCGAGAGGGTATACGAGGTTTTATTGGCCCGGGTGTAACCCGGAAAAAAAAGGTTTCTGCCCAATCTTGCCCCACCTCCCAGGTCACCCCCCCGGTAGCCCTTCCCGGACCCCTCTGGGCCGTTCCCAAACTAGAGGTCCCCCTTTGTATTTTTGGGATGGATTGGTAGGGCCTTTAGTGAAGTCAGCAAGGGGCCATCAGTTTTATTTTAGTATTGTTGATTTGTTACCGTTACCTGAAGCCATTCCTCACGGCCCCCTCTCCCGAAACATTGCAGGGAGCGCTTAGTCTTCTCCCGAACGGGAAATTCTAAGGGATTTGGGTCAGGGAACCCTTCATGTCAAAGGTAATGAGGGGCTAAGCGAGTGTTAAAGGTTCCAACTGTGCACTTCAGTTCCATTCCTAAACGGGGTCACCCTGAAGGCCCTTGCTGAGGAAAGTGGTAGAGAAGGAGGGGCGAGATTGGGACTCCCTATTACCCTATTTGCTATTTCAATCCGAGAGGTCCCCCATCCCCCCACAGGGTTTTCACCTTTTGAGACTAGGGGTTCTTAGTGTGGCGGGAAATTTGGGGGAGAGTGGGTCAGCCCCATAAGAGCGTAGTGGAGCTGTGGCCACATGAGGAAAGGATGTCCAAAGTGATGCCAATTGTCAAAGGCATCTCCCCCATGGGAAGAGGCCAGGCAAAGGGTCTTAAATAGGTCCGCCAGGATCAGGATTTTAAACCCCGGTGATCGGGTACTGTATTAGTCCACCGTTGGGGAGCAAATTCCTCGCAAGTGGAGGGTCCTAGAAATAGTGGAAAAGGTGGGGGGAGGTCAAATTTTGGGTTCACCAAGGGAAGAGGAAACCCTTCCAAATTTACCATGTCAACCTGATAAAACCTGGAGGGAGAGACTCGCATGGGGGCCTTGCCCGGGGACCAAAAACGGTGACCGACATAGAAGCGGTAAAAATCCAGAACCCTTTTCCCCCTCCCAAAAGCAACAATGTAGGAACTATTGCAGAGGGAAACAGACCTCTTCCAGAACGCCCGGTTGCTAAGGTGATAGAGCATGAGACCCCGCAGACCCCAGGTAAAAATAAACCCAAAGCCCATGGGTTCCTGAGGCCCGCTGGGAGGTCATATCTAAAGAATACAAAAAAATGCTAGACCTCAGGTGATTTAGAGGTCAAAGGGGGTGGTCCCGTCCCATGTGTTAGTGCCAAAACCAAATTGGGGGTGGAGGTTTTTGCAAGACTATCGAGACTCAACGACGTGTCCACGTAGATGCTTACCCTATGCCCCGGGTGATGGTTAATCGAGCAATTAGGGGCGGCGAGGATATTAGCCCTTTGACCTACGAAGGGGGTACTGGGAGATCCCCCTCTCCAAAAATGCAGGAAAAGACGGCTTTTCTAAACCCCATGGGTCGTTCCAATATGTCCCCATGCCCTTTTGGGGTTTCAGGGGGGCCCCCGCCCCATTTCAGAGAGCCATGGGTAAGTCTTCGTCCCATAGGAAATTTACAGCGCCCCATTGATGCATTGTCATTTTGTATAACTGGGAAAGTCATCTCGTAAAAGTCCAGGCCCTACTTTACTCCTAGGGAAGTGGCTTTACAATAAACCCAAGTAAATGTTTCATTGGGGATGGGGGAAAAGGGCCTGGGGTACTAGTAGGTCGTGGGGGGATTAAAACCCCAACTTAACAAAGTCGAAGCATTCAAAATGGCCCCGCCCCCTCACCAAAAAGGGAGGGAGGGCCTTTTTTGGGAAATTTTTAGGCTACAGACGGTTTTATGAAGTTTGCGGAAATAGCCCTGCCACTGGACTGATTGACTAAAGGGGCCAAGTAGCCATGATTAAAAGGGGCCCCCGAGGCAGGAAAGCCTTCAGGAGCTTAAACAGGGGTTTGTAGGAACCAGTGCTGGTAGCCCCCCTTTTCCCGTGAATTTGTGGTACGACCCATGCCTTGATGTGGTTGGGGGCCGTGTGTCCCAGGTAATGAACGGGGTCTCCTAAGTGGAAAAATGAGCCCTGCAGAAGGAAAAATTTCGCCTCATTTTAAAAGGAATGTATAGCCCTAAAGGGGCGTTAGGGCTCCCTCAGGGACTACTGTTAGGGAGAAATTCAGGTAGTGTCTGACCATGCCCCACTATGTGGTGCGGGAAAAAAGGGGAATAATGCTCGATTACCCGTGGGTTTCCCTTTCCCCGCGGGTTTTTCGTTCACAGTAGAGCTAGGCGGGGAAACTGCAGGGGAAGCAGTTTCCCCTCAAAAGTGCACAGTTGGTGGCTGAAGGTGCCCCCAAAACCCCCGTTTTTGGGGAGGGGGGGGGGGGTATGTAAAAAGGCACAAAAAAACTGTCTGGATGGCAGATAGTGTACCCAGGTTCCTGATCTTGCTGTGTTGTAGTATTTTAGGGTACTGACGTTTGGTTTTTTCCCAGTAGTATGACTGTAAATTTTCGGCGATCCGGGCCGGCTTTTTTTTGGAGCAGTCCAAAGGTGGGTGGGTGGACGCTCCCCGGTTCCGGCCCAGGGTTTTTGGGCCCGGCCTACTTAAGGCGGAAATCTGGAGAATCGGGGGAAGGTGTGTGCTCAGTCAGGAGTTTGGGCTGACTGAGAGGGGAGGTGGAAAGGTGGCTCCTGCCTGCAAATTCCATGTGCCCAATTTCCCCCCGTGGGTGAGGCGGGGAACCAGGGTTTATGAACTGTGTTTGTTTCCATTTCAAGGGTGAGTTGAGCCCTGTTGTTTTGTTTTACATTATGAATGTGGCTAAAAAAAAGAAGAGTGTCCCCGTGTGCCCAGGACTTATTTCTTTACCCTGAGTTGATCCCCCCAAACATGTAAAAGAATATTTTGCATCGCTATCTTCTGAGAGCCATAACTTTTTCATTTTTTCCGTATACAGGTGTTTAGGTTTTTTTTTTTGCGGGATGAACTGTTTTTAATTGGTACAAGTTGGCGTTTATAGGAGTTTTTGATCACTTTTTTCCCTTTTTTTGTGTGGGGGATGAACAAAAATCTTAATTTTGTGATTTTTTTTTTTTTTTTACGGCGTTCAGTACGGGTAAATTTAAAAATGCAGATTTTTTAGGGCAGGTTGTTCGACGCGGCGATACCAAATATGGGTTCTTTATTTTTTTTTTATCTTTTTTGGGGCGATTTGCGTTTGTAAAAGGGGAAAAGGGCGGTGTAGTGTTTTTTATTTTATTTTTGTTGTTTTGGTTTTACTTTTTTTTACTTTTTTTTACTTTTCCCCATAGGGGATTTGAAAAGGGGGATCTTCAGATCCCTCCTTCGATGGAACAGTACATAGCCTGTGGCTGTGTATGGTTCCTAGGGCAACTGTCGCCCGATTCGGGCCATGCCACAGGGCACGGCCGGCATCGTGACGTCAAGACAAAACCCGGGAAAGGATTTTATGCCCTTCGTGCGTCTGTAGCCACGTGCGAACAGGATGCAAAGGGAGCGTCTCTCCTGCTCTTCTTAGTTATTGCGACCGTTGGTCGCGATAATTAAGGGGTTAAAAGGCCACCCCCGGGGGATCTTGGGCCGGGGCCCAAAAACCCGCGGGTTTCAGCTTAAAATTTCAGCTGCACCCCGTGCCGATTGCGCGAACTCTGCTTTAGGTTCGCGCGATCCTCAGGATTTTGATACGTCCAGGGGGTGAACCCCCCAAAGACCTGGGGCGATGCAGTTTAGGTCGTTAAGGGGTTATTCCCATAGGGAGATTAGGCAGGTTATTGTCCCCCCAAGGGAGGCATAGGAATAATTATACCCCCGGCCCGGGATAGGGGTAAATGTCCCCCCCCGAGCCAGGCATGGCAGGGAAGTGTCCCCCCCCCCGAGCCAGGCAAGGCAGGAAGTGTCCCCCCCCCCCGAGCCAGGCATAGGGGGTAAGTGTCCCCCCCCCCGAGCCCGGCATAGGCAGGGAAGTGTCCCCCCCCCCCGAGCCAGGCATTTGGGAGGAGTTTCCCCCCCCCCCGAGCCAGGCTTTTGGCAGGTAAGTGTCCCCCCCCGAGCCGGCTAGGCAGGTTTGTCCCCCCCCCCCGAGCCAGGCATGGCAGGTAAAATGCCCCCCCCCAGCCAGGCATAGGGAGGTAAGTGTCCCCCCCCCCGGCGGCTTGGAGGGGAAGTGTCCCCCCCCCCCCGCCGGCATAGGCAGGTAAGTGTCCCCCCCCCCCGAGCCAGGCATAGGCAGGTAAGTGTCCCCCCCCCCCGAGCCAGGCATAGGCAGGTAAGTGTCCCCCCCCCCGAGCCAGGCATAGGCAGGTTAAGTTTTCCCCCCCCCGAGCCAGGCTTTAGGCAGGTAAGTGTTCCCCCCCCCCCCCCGAGCCAGGCATAGGCAGGTAAGTGTCCCCCCCCCCCCCCGAGCCAGGCATAGGCAGGTAAGCGTCCCCCCCCCGAGGCAGGCATAGGCAGGTAAGTGTGTCCCCCCCCCGAGCCAGGCATAGGCAGGTAATTATCCCCCCAAGCCAGGCATAGGCAGGTAAGTGTCCCCCCCGAGCCAGGCATAGGCAGGTAAGTGTCCACCCCCCCCCGAGCCGGCATAGGCGGGGAAAGTGTCGTCCCCCCCCCCGAGCCAGGCATGGGCAGGTAAGTGTCGTCGCCCCCCCCCCAGCCAGGCATAGGCAGGTAAGTGTGTCCCCCCCGAGCCAGGCATAGGCAGGTAAGTGTGTCCCCCCCCGAGGCAGGCATAGGCAGGTAAGTGTGTCCCCCCCCGAGGCAGGCATAGGCAGGTAAGTGTGGTCCCCCCCCCCCGAGGCAGGCATAGGCAGTAAGTGTGTCTCCCCCCCCCCCCCGAGCCAGGCATTAGGCAGGTAAGTGTGGTCCCCCCCCCCCCCCGAGCCAGGCATAGGCAGGTAAGCGTCCCCCCCCCCCCCCCCCGAGCCAGGCATGGGCAGGTAATGTGTCGTCGCCCCCCCCCGAGCCAGGCATAGGCAAAAATAAATGCAAGTACTTACCTCAATCCCCCGCTGCTCTGCCTCTCTATCTTCTTGCCGGCACAGAGTGCGTGATGACACGCACACTGCCTGTGCCAGATACCCCGGACAGCCGCGAGTTTATCTGCTCAGGAGAGATTAGCTCAGAGCAGGCAGCTTTCTTTCATTCCTTCATGGATGCAGTGAGCCAAGGAAGTGTGGGCATTTTTACTATGATAATTACATTACAACCAGTACAGTCTCTATACAGGAGAGTAAGGATAATTTTCCACAGTCCCTTCAAGCTGCAGGGAGTGGTGGGGGGGGGGGGGGGAGAAGGGATGTTCAGGGAGTATCTGCAATCTTAACTCTGATAAGAACCAGTTGATTCTCTATACAGGAGACAGAGACTTTTTTTCCCCAATCCCTTAAAAGCTCATTCATGTTCCCAGCCAAGAGATAAGAAGTGCAGACAATGCAAGGGAGGCTAGATCAGTGTCCTGGTCATGTCTAATGTAAACTCTCAGGTAACCAAGGGCATCTAATTAAGGCTGTAGCTGTCACAGGCTTCACTTTTTTTTAATGACATATATTTAGAAAAGTGATTAAATACCCATTTTGGAGGATCCCACGTTAACATTACATCGTGGCAAAACTCCTTTAAGGCTACTTTCTTTTGTTTTTCGAAGGCATGCAAAAGATCAAAGAAACATGGGCGATGTGAACCTGCTTTGAAACCACAATGCGATAAAAGGAGAGCAGGCCTGGGTCGAGACAGTTGTGTTTACAGGGCTCACCATAGTGCAGGTCAGGGACCATCGATCAGATGTCCGCAGTTACCTGGACTGTTGGGCAAGTCGGATAGGGAAAAAAACACTTGTCCGGATTTAGAGTAGGCTCACCTGTATCACAAAAGGAGGGAATTGATAGGGATTATATAGCAGAGAAATGTCAGCTCTCCTGTATTTATCAATGCTTCAGCCATTTTATGCTTGCTTCAGCTATACTTGTCAGCGTACAGCTTAGTAAAGTTTCCACACAGTCCGAGAACAATCGTCTGTTCTTTTGAAGCTTCAAGCTCATGGTCAGATATGAAGAGATACTTTCCTGATCTTATGCTAAAGGATGGATACAATTCGTGTTGAAGGACTCTGCTAAACAATCAATGTTTTAAGGTTTTGACTGCAAAGGTGGAGGGTTTGGGAAATTTGCCAATGAGATATGCTTAAATCTATATGCCTTGCTTGTTAATAAACAAGAGTATCGGATCACAGCTTTGAGTCCTGTTGTCACTTTACTCTCTATATCCGGATATACAAAATAAAATTTTTAATTTGAAATACCACAGTATTATCTTAAAGGCAGTTGGCCTGATCACTAGTCAGGGCTGTCTTTCCCATTGGGCCAGGTAGGCGCTTGCCCGGGGGCCCCACAGCCTTGGGGGGCCCCTCCCGGGCAGCCGCCTACCTTGCACAGTGGAGCGACAGCCCCTGCGGCGGGTCCGGGCAGCGCGACACTCTGCAGGAGGCCGCCGGACCCGCCGCGTCTTTAAGCAGCGCAGGAGATGATGACATCACCTCCTGCGCCGCTGTATATCCTCGGCCGGGAGCAACGTCCCGGCATAGGTGGGCGTGATGATGTCACGCTGCTCACGCCGGAAACAAGCTCCCGGAGCGCGGACCACAGCAGGGAGCGCGGAGTGGTAAGTAACAGTTTTTAAATAGTTTTTTTTTCATCTACAGGTGGCACTGGATACAGGGGCAACGGGCTATAGGGGACACTGGTTACAGGGGGCTATAGGGGACACTGGCTACAGGGGGCTATAGGGGACACTGGCTACAGGGGGCTATAGGGGACACTGGCTACAGGGGGCTACAGGAGCAACTGACTATAGGGGCCACTGGTTACAGGGGGCTATAGGGGACACTGGCTACAGGGGACTACAGGGGCCACTGGTTACAGGGGGCTATAGGGGACACTGGCTATAGGGGACACTGGCTACAGGGGGCTACAGGGGGCACTGGCTACAGGGGGCTATAGGGGGGACACTGGCTACAGGGGGGACATGGCTACAGGGGGGACACTGGCTACAGGGGGCTACAGGAGACACTGGCTACAGTTGGCTACGGGGGCCACTGGCTACAGGGGACATGGCTACAGGGGGCATTTATATAAGGTGGTATATACTACAGGGGGCTATATAAAGGGGGCATACAAAAAGGGGCTGTATAAAGGGAACTTATTTAAGGGGGCTATGAAACGGGGCATATACTATAGGGGGAATATACAGGGGGCTATATTCTTCTGGGACCATAAGTTATACAGGGGGCTATATAAAAAGGGCCATACATCTTACAGGGCACTGTAAACCTACCTACAGGGGCAGCATATGTACCTACAAAGAGCTGTATACCTATCTACTAGGGTCTACATACCTACCTACTCAATGGTGGGTAACATTACTACCTATTTATTTAATGGGGGTGTCCATAACACATGTGGGAAAAGGATTCTAAGAAGTTTGTGGGTTACATTCTGCAGGGACGAGTTGCGGCCGGAAGAAGGTGTCATGGTGGTCTGGACAGAAGAAGAGGAAAAAGAACGATTCAAGGAACGACTGATCAGACAGGACGTCTCCTGTGAGTCCCTGGTGTCAGGGGTTACTTTTGCTTCTATATTCGACCAGTGCTGTAGTCTCTGTCATGTAATGGTGACCTGAGCTGCTAGATGGCGGTGCTGTAGGTCAAAAGTTTGTTAGCAGTAATCTATATATTTGTTTCTGTGAGTAGTTGTGTTTTTGGGGGGGGGGGGGGGGCCCAGTGCACAGCTCTGCCCAGGGGCCCATAGTGCTGTAAAGACGGCCCTGTCACTAGTGACTAATGTATTTAGAAAAAGTCTTCATTTAACTGTCCCTTCACAATCTTTGTAGTAAGAAAACCCCTTTGATGCATATAAATGCCACTCCATAGTGGCAGCTGCTGCTTCCTGCCAGCCTGGCCTTATCTTCAGGGAGACGCGTCAGAAGGAGAGAGTGGACTATTGGCCCATAGCGTCCAGTCAGGCCTCTGCTTTCATTTCCGCAGAGTGTCCAGGACTGTGCCAGGCTCCAGTACCCTGTTGTGTCTATGGATAACCTGTAATTTACCAGCCTAGAAGGCGCCGAGGCAGGCTACGTCCGATCCCTCGCTATTTACTAACGTTGCAAAGGGGCACCAGATTAGAGCTGCTACTGTGCGACCCCCACCCAGAGCGAGCGCACACTCCCGCCGCTCCCGTGTAATAAGGAGGGGCCGAAGGTCGCTCCAATAGGGAAGCAGTCGTCTCGCAGCACGTACACTCCGGGACACACTGGAAGCTGCCGCGGCTGTATGAACCGTCATCTCTGCTCTGTACACCGCAGCTAAACATGTCCGCTCAAGCTCTGGAGAAGCTGCGGATGGTCGGGGCCGGGAAGGCTATCGCAGTCCTGACGAGCGGAGGAGATGCACAAGGTCAGTACAAAGCGCATGATCCTCTTATGTGTCTGCTCCGTGGGGCAGAGGAGACCTGCTGGAACGTGCAGAGGCCATAGGGAGTCCTGCCGAGCGCTGCTCTATGGAGCCTGTCAGCATTCATACCTGTGCTGCAGAGGGTTCTCTCCATAGCCCACAGTGCCCCATGTGCTGTGCCCGTTGATTTCCTCTTGTAGTCTATGGCAGCTGTATACACAAACAGACCTAGAGCTGTCTCCTTACTTCTGCAGGAATGTTTCACATGTGAACCGCGAATGACGTGTAAATGTAGCCGCCATATACTGGAAGCTTTTGGTCACACCGACTGGTTCTGGTTCTGTTCACGTGGTGGATTCCGCACTGTACTTTACACACAGATGTTGCAATCCATGTGAAATGTGCCCTGGGCACTGCCTTATTCCATGGGACGCTCATTCAGGCAGCGTGAAATAGCCACAGGTTTCTTCATTGTGGAAAGTTGTATTTCACCCTGAAATTTGATGACCTTTCCTAGTGTCACGCGCAGCAGACCTGTACTGGGCATGGGGAGAAGTGGAGAGGAGTCCAATGTCTGGCTTCCCCCTGCCCAGTTTAGCTTCTATGTCTGCACAGCACTGGCTTTTCGGCCGTTTGAGTATGTAGAATTTGCCTAAAATTCGATAGTACCCAGCGCTGTGTAGGCCGCAAAGAAAAATCCGACCTGTAGTCTGCATAGCACAGATTTTTTTTCTCCAGTCTGTTTTAAACTCTGCCAAATTCAAACCTGTCAGATCTTCTGCTGGATTGCTGTTAGAACCCCATACATTCAATGTAGAGGATCGATGGTACGTCTGAAAACCGGTCGTGGATTTTAGCGCAAACCCACTATGTAGACATCGCCTAAGGCTATGTTCACACGGCTTAATTGCGGGACGTAATTACGCCCCGCAATTACGCCGTGTGACCGGGAGCGGGGGGCCGGCACATCGCCGGCCCATAGACCATCATTGCTAGCGGCGCGTATACGGCGCTAGAAAGTGACATGTCAATTATCTCCCCGCCCGGCGGGGGGGAGGGACGTAATCCATAGTTCTCTTATGAAAACTGTGAATTACCGTAATGAATGCGCCGTTTTCGGCCCGTAATTTGCGCACTTCGGCGCGTAATTACGGACCGAAATATGGCCCATTTTAAACCGTGTGAACATAGCCTTAGGCTGAGTTGGGCAGGAAGAAGCCAGACTGTGCTCCTCCTCGTGCCCGGCTCAGTTTCATGGTATGTGAAACACTGTGGTTTGGGCAGCATGACCCAGCTGAAAGGGCCCCTTAAAATGTACAGGTTTGTCTCCTTCATTTATGAGCCTGCTCTGACCTAAATATGTTCAGCACACAAGCATGATGTTGTACAATATCTCATACATTCCCTTTCTTTGTTGTATAGGAATGAATGCTGCTGTTCGGGCTGTGACACGGATGGGTATTTATGTTGGAGCTAAAGTTTTCCACATATATGAGGTACTTTACAGTTTACATATACAATTAATCTTCATAAACAGCTGAGTAACTTTATAAATCTAATGAATCAAATGAATGCCATTCAGCAGCTCTGAAATAAAATACATTAGGTCTGTATTATAAGGACAAGTATGTGACGCTTTGGATGGTGATATAACACTATCAGCAGAAACAAGATTTTACTAAAATGTGTTTTTTTTTTTTTTTTTTTTTAATGTTTTGTCTATATAAAAATATGTAATATTCCAGTTTTCACATTGCATATCTTCACTGTCACAGCCCAGCACTGCCATAAAATTGTCCTCATTTTAGGGAAAAAATCCTTCCTGACGCCAATCTGGCAAACAGAATAATCCCTGGATTAACGACCCGTCTCCTGAAGCCTAGTCACTATAACTTGTTATATTATTCCACACGAGAAATGCATCCAAACCCTTTCTGAACTCTGTTATTGAATTCACCATGACAATATCCTGTGGCAGAGAGTTCACAGTCTCACTGCTCTCACAGTAAAGAATCCCTTTCTATGTTTATGTTGAATTGACCTTTAATGTATTTATGCCCCCCCCCCCCTCCCCCAAAGCCGTCCTTTCTCTAAACTAAATAACCCTAATCTTGCTAATCTTTCTGGGTACTGTAGTCCACCCAGTCCTTTGATTATTCTTGTTGCCCGCCTTTGTACCTGTTCAAGCTCTACAATGTCTTTCCTGTGCCGGGTCCCCAAAAAACTGTCCCACAATAGTCCATGTGTGGTCTAATCAGTGACATAACATGGGAGAATAATGTTCTCATCATGTGCATCTATGCCCCTTTTGATACATCTATAATCCTATTTGCCTTGGCAGCTGCTGCCTGAAACTGGCTGCTACAATTAAGTTTACTGTCCACCAGGATTCCCAAGTCCTTTTCCATGTCACTTTTACCCAGCCTTTTTCCATTTAACATGTAATGGATTTTTCCTCCCCATGTGCATAACCTTGCATTTATCTGTGGTTGCAAAAGTATTCATACCTCTTGAACTGTTCCACATTTTCAAATGTTACAGACACAAACTTGAATGATATTTTGCGTTGCTCCATCACATAAAATACAAGATTTTGGAAAGTGTAAAGAAAATACATGTTTTTCCAAATCTTTGCAAATTAAAAAAAAACTAAAGTGTGGCGTGTATATGTATTCAGCCTCTTGTACTCTGATACCACTAAATTCCAGTGTGATCAGTTGCCTTTAGATGACCTCTAATTAGTAAATACAGTGCATCTGTATGTAATTCATTCTCGGTATAACTACAGCTGATTTGTGAAGGGCTCAGGGATAAAGTTGTGGCAAAGTGTATTGCAGGGTTAGGTTTTAAAAAAATAAATAGCCCAAGATCTAAACATCTCAATCCCTCATCTGTAAATGGAAGGAGTATGTCAAAAGTGTTAACCTACTACAACTTGGCCATCCACTTAAACTGACAGCCTAGACAAGGAAAGTAAGAGAAGCAGCCAAGAGGCCCAGGGTCACTCGGGAGAAGCTGCAGAGATCCACAGCTCAGGTGGGGGAATCTGTCCACGGGATAACTATTAGTCGTGTACTCCTAAATGATGTCCTATATGGGAAAAATGGTAAGAAGAAATCCCTTTTTTGAAAGCAAACCATAAGAATTCCTATTTGAAGTTTGCGAAAAGCTATGTAGAGGACACAGTAAGCACGTGGAAGAAGGTGCTCTGGTTGGATGACACCAAAATTGAACTTTTTGGCCTAAATGCCAAAAGCTATATGTGGAGGAAAGCCAATACTGCACATCCACCTGAACACACCATCCACGCTGTGGAGCATGGTGGTAGCAGCATCATGCTATGGGGGTGCTACAGGGCAATCCTGAAGGGAAAACCTGTTCGAGGCTACTAAAGACTTGAGATTGGGATGTAGGTTCACCTTCCAGCAGGACAACGACACTTAACATACAGCCAAAGCTTCAATGCAATGATGTAAATCAAAGCATATTTATGTGTTAAAATGACCCAGTCAAAGTCAAGACCTAAATCCTATTGAGAATGTCTGACATCACTTGAAAATTGCTGTTCACAAACATTCGCCAACCAATCTGACTGAACTAGAACTATTGTCTAAGAAGAATGAGAAAAAAACTCTAGCCTCTAGATGCGCAAAGTTGGTAGAGAGAAACCCCAAAAGATTTGTAGGTAAAAGTGGTCTAACAAAGTATTGACTTGAATGTTGTATACATATGCTCACCACGCTTATCAGTTCCTTAAATTCGGAAAGGCAAGTATTTTCCATTACACTTCACAAATGCTTGCTACTTTGTATTGCTCTATAACCTAAAATATCAACAAAATACATTTAAGACTGTTGCTGTAACGTTTAAAAGTGAGGAATCATTCAAAGGGTATAAATACTTTTACAATCCACTGTATATTACGGCGTATGGTATTTTTATGATAGTTGCTTTATTGAAAGCTATTGATTGAGGGACTCTACTAGACTTATATTATATAAGCCACGGTTGTGTTTTGTTTGTGTTTGTTTTTTTAAATATTACTTTAGTCTATATAGCCACTTCTATTTCTGTCCCTTTTCTGATTTCTATATTGTACATGTGACCTTAGTTATTTGTATATTATGTATTAATATTGAACCATATACATTTGTATATGTTATAATAAAGGTTAGAATTTTATATACGTCTATTTAGTGATACTTATGTAAGATGGTTTTATTCGGTTTTGGGGTATAGTTTTTGGTTCAGTTTTTTTTTGTTAAAAATCACGGGTTTAAAACCTAAAGATTTAAGTTTTATAGTTTTATGCATAAATGTGCTTTCACAATTCTTTTACAGTTAGTTTGCAGGCTAAGCCATTTTCTTTCTCCCTGTGTGCCTTTGACTTTCTTTCCCTATTGTGGACAGGTTGTCCGCCCTCCCCCCTCCCTTCCTTTCCCGGCCACATTAAAGAGGGGGGATAATTTTGCACACACAAGTGGGTAGTCAATACATCGATAGCAAGATGCTTTGTATTAAATTGGATTCATGTAGTCGTATTTCTTGCCATTCATTGCGAAAAACATTCAACACTAAAACATTCAGTTTTGTTACATACTACAGTAGGAAGTGGCTTATATTGCAACACTAGACTTTATTTTTAAAATTCTGATTTTTATTAGACTAACTTGGCATTTGGCGTAACGGTTACTGATTTGTATAAAGCCTGTATCGCAGTCAGCGAAAAAAGAAAACTAAAGTTCTTTGGATTTGACTGCTTTATTCTGTTGTGGTTAAAATTAAATTGTTGATGTTCTTATCTGCAAATTTGTCTTTATTTACACTGTAGGGTTCTGAAGGATTGGTTCAAGGTGGCGATTGTATACAAGAAGCAAGTTGTCTAAGTGTGACAAACATAATCAAGTTGGTAAGTTCAGCAAAATAAAATGTAAAAATTGTGCATTTCACGGGGTGTGGTTATTGTACTTTCAATGGTTGAACATATTGGTGCTTTTTCTGTGTATAATTATAGGACTCATTCGCACGACATTATACTGTATATTGCAGTCCTTTTGTGAAATGCACGGTTGAGTTCTGTAGAGAATGATCAACAAAATTTTTATTTTTGGGCTAAGGTATGTTCACGCGGCTTAAGCGGACGTAATTAGTCCGCAATTACGCCGGTGGGGGGGGGGGGGGGGGGGGAGTGAGCGGGGGGCCGGCACATCGCCCGGCCCCTAGACTATCATTATAGGGGGGATAAGCCCTGGGAATTACATGTACTTATCCCCCCCCGGAGATTCGCCGAGCAGGGAGAGGGACGTAATCCATAGTTCTCTGAGAACTGTGGTTACCGTAATGAATTTGGGCCCCTTTTCAGCCCCAATTTTTTGACTTCGGCACGTAATTAGGATAAAAAACGGGGCCCCTTTTTTTAACCCTGTAACATGGCCCAAAGGCAAATTAATGTTTTTAGAACACCTGCTCTGTTTGCTTCCTTATCCAGGAACTGCCATACAACGGGGTTTGACATTTGGAGTATATTTATTTATTTATTTTTTATTCAAAATTCATTTTATATTTACCTTTTGCTCACCTCTCTGTGAATATCTGTTTACTGCTGTCTTTTCTTTAATTTTTTTTTATTGAAGGGTGGCACTATCATTGGTAGCGCACGGTGCAAGGCATTTATGACACATAAAGGGCGCTTGACTGCAGCTTTCAATCTAGTTCAGCATGGTATAACAAATTTATGTGTCATTGGTGGTGATGGAAGTTTAACTGGAGCAAATCTATTTCGAAAGGAGTGGGGCGGTCTGCTTGAAGAGTTGGTTAAAGAAGGTAAATATTCTATATACCAAAGGCTTCAAAAAATAATATCACAAGTAAAAGGGTTTGTTATACTTGATTCACTACCTCAGTCCCCGTTTACTTGGTTTCATTTTTAATTTAGGGGGTGTTATGGCTTCCCCTAGGGTTTCAGTAGAAGCCAGGTTATTCTATAGCCCGTTCTTTCAGCCCTTAGGATAGATCAAACAGGTCTGTATATAGTGTGGGACTATGCAGCTCTACAAGAAGGATATTTGGAATAGGTAGGGCACTGTTAAAGGAAAATTGCAAAGTGATTGTTTTTGAATCTTTTATAATGAAAAGCAAACCTTTTATGAGACAAACCCCTTTTAAACCCTTTGCCCTTGTTTTA
Source organism: Phyllomedusa bahiana (assembly GCA_025379985.1). Lineage (NCBI taxonomy): Eukaryota > Metazoa > Chordata > Amphibia > Anura > Hylidae > Phyllomedusa > Phyllomedusa bahiana. The sequence continues at coordinate 52,152 of JAODAL010010480.1, read as the reverse complement.
AAATTTAGCTGTAACATGGTAATGAAAAAAAACCCAGTTTTTTGAATGATGGTGAAGACCTAGTAGGAGGTGAAAGCTATCGCTCAAAGCTGTTGCCCCATTTCAGACCGACGATAGGCCATCAATGTCTGAAATAGGACAACACGTTTAATATTACAACGCATTAAAGATGAAGCCGAGCTTAGGATGGCAGCATTTCAGCAGACCTAGAACTGCGGTAACAATATTGTAAAACATTCTTTCTGGTAGAAATGCAACTCTTAAGTGGTGCATAAAAATATATATATATTTTTTAATGATTTTCAGTATGTCAATAATGTGGGTGAAAATCATACCACTGTAGTGTAGGCATGCTTATCTAGTCCCTAGCAGCACAACCCACCTGTCATAACCCTGTGATGACAGTTGTCATGACTTCTCTGAGGTAAGCATCGCTAAAGGCAAAGAGAACGCCACCAAAAGTTGTTAGTGTCCAATCATCCTGCATTGATCTTTGAGACTGCAACTGCATGTGAGAAGAATTGTTTAATGTGCTCTCATTTATTATAAGGATTAATATATATGAAATTAATATGAATGGTGTGTATGGAAACAGTTCTAGTTATAATTCCATAAAGAACTGGCTATGCTAATGTGATTTTTGATGTGGTGGTAGTTGTTAAATCTCTTGAATGTTTTTAAGATGTGTAATGTCAGCGTTAAAGGCAGTTGTCTCGCTACAAAAATTTAGCTTTCACCATGTAGGGGACGGTAAATGAAGATAGTTTATAGGATGTATAATGTCAGTGTTAACATTTTTATAAAAAAATTAAAACGATTTCCAAATGTAGTCATAATGCCACGTATCATTGATGGGATAAAATGTCAATGTCTAATTGGGATCTTATTTAATAACAGAAAAAATAACTGAAGATGTTGCTGCAAAGTATTCTCATTTAAATATTGTTGGACTGGTGGGCTCAATTGACAATGACTTCTGTGGTACTGATATGACCATTGGAACGGATTCTGCTTTGCACAGGATTATGGAGGTTATTGATGCAATCACTACTACTGCTCAAAGGTAAGTACATAGTTTTTAATAGAATTTCTTCATTCAGGTTTATCAGCACATTCTAAATGGAAACTGTCTTCCCTCACGTGTGTAGTTCAGTCATGAACATGTACCTTACAGCCAATGCTCTAACTCTTAATTGAAAGCACTTACTTTTTAATAGCTGTGTATTTCAATAGACCTTTTAATGCACATTAAAAATGTGAAAAATTTAACATTAAAAATCATTTTAATTTACTGGCTCAAAAGACTGCTCTTGTGAGAGATTCTGAGGACTGCATGTCCTCTTCTGATTTCTTAGGAATAAAATATAATATTATAAATTTCTACTTAACATGGTTTTTCTTTGTTTTTTATTTTTTTTGAAGATCTATTGGAAATATAGTGACAAGGCTATTGCTGTCATGTAGGCAGAAGCCCTGTTTTATTCTGGGACATTAATGAATTTTGTGTTTTGAATCCTCACATGGTCTTGATGAAAGCAGTGGACCTCACAGGAATCAGAGGGGAAATATCTTCAGAATCTCTCCATAGTACAGTATCAAGCTTTTGGCCTATAACTTGGAGTGATAATGTGTTATACTAATATTTTTTTTTTTTTTTAAAGAATTTTATTGAATCCTTCAAGCCATTTACACATCATAAAGGTCAGCATCATTAAGGTTACATAGTAGTTCAACAGTTATTTAGGAGCACAAGATTTTAACAATTAGTGGCGGGGATTCATTTTTCTTTTTTTTTTAAACCATAACACATTTGGCTTATTGAAACATTACAATTTTGGGTCTGAGTCGTTCCAAGCGATATTTAAGATTTAGAGATACATAGACTGATTAAGAACAGATAGTTATCCAACACAAAACTAAACATCAAAACCCTGTTAACTAGCAGCTGTCGCACAGGCACTTTTCCTTCTCTAGTGTGAGCGGCGTTCCCCTGATTTGGGTGGTGTTACACTCCCCTATGTGTATTCAGTGGCCTCCCCTAAATGGACGTTCCGGCAGGGGGCGTCTGAGGCAAATGGTCAAATGATCCTCCGTTATAACGTTTTGGAGGCAGTTACTCCTGTGCATGGGTTATTTCTAACCAGTGTGGGTGATCCCCAGGGCTCCTATGACTGCGTTCTGCTGAGCCTATTTAAGCTATCTCAAACCAGCCTATGTGAGATGTCTATAAGGAAGAGGTCGGTGGGTTTCTGGCTGTCCAGTGGTGTTAAGTCCCCTATAGGGTCGTCCCCCAGCCATTTGTCGCTGCGGGAACCACGTAGTGTTACCAAAACATCTGTGTAGGGCTTGTTTTGTTGATCATGAAAGGGTATTGAAAAACTGGGCCCCATATCTGGAAAAATTTTCTCGTCCCTTTTTTCCTTTTGTTGCGGCCGGCCTCCACCCAATCCATCCTCAGCAGGAAATGACACTTCTCCGGGAATAGATCCATATTTGGGCCCTCAGGTTGGAGCCATCTGTGGAGAATGGCTTTCCGACCACTGCTGCTAAAATATAGAGCAGATGTAATCTCCTGCCAATGATGGGGTCCGCTCCCTCTACATGTCAAATAGCGCCCAGGAAGCCGACGGTTCGAAAGTCGGCAGTCTTTTGTTTACTGTAAGTTGCAATATTCTGCCAGTACGTTTGAGCCCCAGACACTCCCAAAGGCAGTGGTATAAGGTCTGCCTTAGGCGAGGCACATCTAAAGCATGATATCTGAGTTGTAGATTCCCATTCTAAAACCTCTGATCGGGGTAAGATATGCATTATGCATAATTTTAAGCTGATCTCTATGTATTAGCCGGGGGGAGATACTTAGAGCCATGGATATGCAGATTAAGATGAGAGTCGGCTGCAGAACTGGGTCTTTTTCTGCCCATTTCTTTAGCTGTGTGCAAACCGCGGTATGGTCTCCAATATTCTGTAGGTATTTATACGCGTTGGACAGTAGTGCCTTTCTGGTATGTGGTCTTAGTAGGACATCCCCGAATGTGGAGCTCCAGTCCCTGTCTGTCATTGAACCCAGTATTTCCCTGCAATAGCTAGTGGCTTGCATATAATGGAAAAAGGGAATAATGGTATCTGGGAATATGTTTCGCAATTCCGCATAGCTATAAGGAGTATGGGTTGCTGGATTTATCCAGTGCTCTACATTACCAAGTCCCTGCCTATGTAGTTGTTTAAAGAACCCATGTGGCCTGCCTCCTTGAAAGTCTGGGTTATGTAATAGGGATCGGTATATGAACAGGTAGGTGATAGGCCCCCAAGCTGCCTAATTTTGTTCCACGCCCGCCATATTGGCATGAGCAGGGTGTTATTGCGTACATCCTGTGGGATGCTGGCAAACGGTAGGTGGAGAAAGTTTATTAATGTAGTCCCTGATATGAACAGGGTGTCCAATGAGCTGCATGTGAACACTTCTTCCCCTTTTGCCCAGTCTGGGCCGCCAGGTTATAAAGACGGACGTTAGGCATCCCCAAACCCCCACTCGACTTTGGCAGCTGTAGTATGTGAAAAGAAATGCGGGCGCGACCACCTCCCCAGATGAAGCCGCGGTATAACCTGGAGATAGATTTTTCCTCTTTCGGTCGCAGGTACAGCGGCAACATCTGGAGGAGGTATAGTAGGCATGGGAACTCTGTCATCTTAAGGAGATTCACTCTTCCCATGAAGGTGAGTGGGATATGCTCCCATTTTTTCAGGGTCTGTTGTAGGTTCGAGATATATTTTTGCAGGTTTAACTCATGCAGTCGGTCCGGGTTCCTAGTTAGCTGTACTTCAGGGAGGAGGTGCACCATTTAATCGGGTGTGATGTCGCCCATAGCAGCTTTGCGGGGCCCATTAGGAGCATCCCCTCACTTTTTTCTACATTAATGTTATATCCCGATAGCCCGCCTTTATCTCGTATTTCTGCTAGGATGCCGCCCAGTGTCCGCTTGGGGTCGGATACCATCAAGAGTAGATCATCCGCATACGCGGTTAATTTTAGCTCTTTGCCTTTAAATTTAATGCCTTGGGAATCGTGGGGATTGAGAGATGTAATATAAAAGAGGGTCAGGGAGAGATTAAACAAAATAGGGGAAAGGGGCAACCCTGTTTTGCCCCCCTAAATAGGTAAAATAGTTGGGGTTTGCGTGACCATTTAGCAATAGGGATGTGGTGCAATTGTGTGTAAGAGATCTAAGAATCGGAGAAAAACCGAACCAAACACCGACCTCCCAGGGTGGCGGCGAGAAACTGTCTTGCCACTTTGTCAAAAGCTTTTTCCGCACCCAGGCTAAGTGCATGGAAACCGGGTTTGAGCTGGGTCTTTGGGCCGTCTGAACTGCCGTCCCCCGCCACTCTGACATTTCTTGGGGGAGTGTCGGTCCCTAACAAACCCCGACTGATGGGGATGGATAATCTGGGGGAGGAAAGATTGGGATCCGATTGGCCATAATTTTTTGCTAAAAGTTTATAATCGAAATTCGGGAGGGAGTTTGGGACGGTAGGATGTTATCTGGGTAGGATCTTTGTTTAGGTTTTAAGAGGAGAGTCGTCCTGGAAACCAAGAATGAGTCAATTCCGAGTTGTCCAAGTATAGAGAGTTATATAGTTTTGTGAGATAGGGATGAGTTTCGGACTTGAGAATTTTATAATATTCGGCTGAAAAGCCGTCTGGGCCTGGGGTTTTTCCCGTTTGCAGATGAGGTTATTGCAATGCGGACCTCCTCCTCCTCAAGGGCCCTTCTAGCCCCGCCCGTTGCTCATCTGTGATTCCAGGAAGATTAATACAATCCAGGAACGGACACTTTTTGTTCGTCATAAGGAGTAGCATTATAAAGGGACTCATAATAATCAGTAAAGACTCTTTTGATTGCCTCGGGGTCTGTGAGGGTAGATCCTGTTGCCGGGCATTTGATGGAAGAAATTGGGGGGGCACGTCCTCCAGGGTTTTGGTGAGGTTCGCTAAAAGCCTGCCGTGTCTCCCCTCCCATCTATAGAATTTGTTTCGAGTGGCCTTACATGCATGTGTGCCTGCCCCTGCGGGAAAGCTTCTAGTAGGCCTCGGGTTTCCCGTAATTTGGAGCTATTTTCGATGGAGGGGAGGACTATATGTGCCTCCTGTGCATGTTGGACAGCTTGAAGTAATTCCCGAAATTTTTGGTGATGGGCCCTACGCTTCATTCCCACATAGCTAAGGATGTTGCCTCGCATTACGGCTTTGCTCCTCAACCACAGCAGGGAAAGATTGTCCCTGTGTTGAGCGTTATCACTGCTGAACTGGAGCCATTGTACTTTTAGGAATTCCTGAAAGTCCTCAGATTCGTAGAGATAACTGGGGAAGCGCCCTATTCTAGGACGATGGGGGGGGGGGGGGGAGAAAAGAGAGATTACCCAGAGTCAACGTCACTGGCGCATGATCTGAGGCAGCGATCGGTAAGATGCAGGAGTCCGTAATGTTAGCGTATAGAGAGGTGGAGACCAAGATCATGTCTATCCTAGAGTATGTGTTGTGGACTACCGAGTAAAAGGTATATGACCGATCAGAAGGGTTAGTCTCCCTCCAGTGGTCGTATACATTCAGGTTCTCTAGCACAGAGGTTCCCAACCCTAGTCCTCAAGGCACACCAACAGGTCATGTTTTCTGGCTTTCCTTAGCATTGCACAGGTGAAGTCATTATTGTCAGTGCATTCTGTGGGAGATCCTGAAAACATGACCTGTTGGTGTGCCTTGAGGACTGGAGTTGGGGAACACTGCTCTAGCAGAGCTCCAAGTGGGGGCTGTGAGGAGGTCCGACCTGTTGTTGGGTGTGATTTATCTAGCGTAGGGTTCGGGGATGTGTTGAAGTCCCCTGCTATCAACATGTTCGAGTGATCCCTTTGCATGAGGAATTCTTGTAGATCTGCATAGATAGTGCCATTGTGAGCATTTGGGTCGTATAAGTTAACTATGGTTTAAATTGTGTTTGCGATTTTAACTCTTAGAAAGAGAAATCGACCTTCATCATCTGAATGTTGCTCAACTATTTCCTGAACTAATCCTGACGAAAATATACAGCAACTCCCCCTTTGGGTTTAGACTTGTAATTTGCCATATCGGGGGATCAAGCCATGCGGGGCCTTGATGGGGGCAAAACCCCCCGCCTTTTCCCAAAGGTTCCGGAGACAGAATTGTCTGCCCGGGAACCTTTTTTAATAAAATCTTTCGTCTTTTTTCGGGGGTTTAAGTAAATATTCCCCGGGAAATTTAAATTTCAGGGATGGGGGGTGCCAAAATCTTTTTGACCGCGGCTACCATCCTTATTCTGAATGGGGGAGAAAAATTGTTGTGTGTAATCGCGGGGGGGAGGCCGAAGGGTCCCCCCGGGCCCCGGGGATCTAACCGTCGGGGGGGGCCCCTTGGATAATTCTCACTTGAGGGGGGGTGACTGTGCAGTCAGTAAAACTTTTAACCCCTTAACGACCTTGGGGGTATCCATACGTCCAGGTGGTTTGGGGGGTTAACCACCTGGCGTAGGTACGTCCGAGGATCGCGCAAACTCTAAAGCAGATTCGCGCGATCGCGGGGGGTGTCAGCTGTAATTTCAGCTGACTCCCGCACCATCGGCCCCCGGGCCCCCATGCTCCGGGGGGGGGGGGATAACCCCTAATTACGCGACAAACCGGGGGCGCAATAACTAAGAGACCCCAGAGGAGATCGCTCCTCCGCTTTTCTTTTCGGCCAGCAAACGCAACGGATGGGGTCCTTCGGCTCCTGCCTCCTTACAGACACACGGAAGGCAGAGAATGCCTTCCGGGTTGTCTGTGACCACACGACCCGCCGTGCGCCTGTGGGCACCCCCCGGCATCTGACTGACAGTTGTCATAGGAACCAGTCATACAACTAAGTCTCACTGAATTCCTATTGAATGAGAGTCTAAAGATCTTTTCCATTTAAATCCCCCTAAAGGGGGAAAAGTAAAATAAAAATGTGAAAAAAAGTAAAAAAAAGTGAAAAACAAGTAAAACACAAACACGAAAAATAAAATAAAAATACGTACACCGCCGTAAAAAACAAAACAAAAAAACAATCACAGAATTAAGATTATTGTTCATCCCGCAGCACATAAAATGGAATTAAAAGCGATCAAAAACCTCCTATAAACCCAAAGTTGTACCAATAAAATGTCAGTTCATCCCGCAAAAAAAAGTCCTTTTACAACTCTGTATAACGGAAAAATAAAAAATGTATAGCTCTCAGAAGATACGATGCATAAATATTGTTTACACACTAAAAACACTTTTTTTTTCTTTTTTTTTTAAAGTGCTTCAACATAAAAAAACTATATAAATAGGGATCGGCAAATCGTAGCGACCCAAAGATAAACTAATTATCACGGATACTGCAAGGGAGCCCTGTAAAAACAAAAATAAAAACACACTTCAATGCAGTTTTCTTCACCTGGCCTCCAAAAAATGGATTTAAAAGCAATCAAAAAGGCCCTTTTCCCCCCAAAATGATACTAATAAAAACGTCAACCTCCTCTCGCAAAAAACAAGTCCCTACACAGGGGACTTGTGTATTTTTTCTCCCTGCACTCTGACCTCCCTCCTCTGTCTGTAGGATTTTAAGAATTTTTCTTTGACTGTCAGGTTATGAAATCTGGCAATGATAGGTCGTGGTCTTCCCCGCTGTTCACCTCTTATTCCCATACGGTGGACTCTCTCAATTAGAAGTGGGTCTCTGGGGAGGTCAAGTTCTAATGTTGTTGCTAGATCCGTGACCAAGTAGGTAGCCAGGGCATCGGGAGGTACAGATTCCGGCACCCCTATGAAGCGTAGATTGTTCCGACGTTCTCTGTTTTCCAGGTCTTCCAGTTTATTCTGGAGTGTCTCGATGGTGCGGAGGTGGGCTGCAGTGGTGTCGTCAACTCTAGCGATGCTGTCTTCCATTTCAGCTGTGCGGGATTCCAAGTCGGCTATTTTCTGGGAGTTGTTCGAAATTTGCAGGAGAGCGGTGTCTATTGATGTCTGTGCCGCGTTGATTGAGGCCTGTAGGACATCAAATCTCCTGTCAAAAAGTGGGACAGAATAGGGAGACCTCCTGCGCCAGCGTCGTGGCTGAGTGGTAGGAAGGTCTAAGTTAGCTTCAAAGGCTGCATCTGGGGCATCGCAGGTGGTGTGGTTTTTGTATAAACATTTTTGGAGCCGACATTATTGCTGGAGGTCGCGAGTGCCGTGTGACCGCTGCGGGGCTAGTAATCGATTTCTGTTGTGGTTTTGGAGTACGTTTAGCTTTTTTGTCCACTGCCGTAGAAGAGCGGGTATTTCTGCTCGGGGTCTGCCTAGAAACAAATTTGTCCATTATCTTGGGACCTGCTCTTTGGCGTTTCAAGGGATGCCGAGTATTATATCGGTCAGGAGATTATTCGCTACAGGGTAAGACCAGAACTGAATATTATAGGCTGGGCGACTTTTTGGGATAGAGAGCTGCCCTGTGAGACTACATAGCAGATACAGTCCGAGTCACCACTGGGTCACAGTCAATTTTGCGGCCTACATCTGTGTACTTTCAAAGTAAGCTGAGGGGTTGCCCGAGTGACCCAGTCCCGCAATTAGCAAGATTCAGAGAGCTGCTGCTATAGATCGCCTCTAGATGGCACTGTCTGCCTGCAAAAAGCGTAAGAGTTCAAGGAATCAGAGTCCTTTATGGAGACCTTCAAGACCAAGCAGCCACCAGCCTCTGTTTACAGTTGATATAGTGCATATAAGTGCTGTGTTATTGCAAAGTAGATGTCCCCGTTATCGGGCAGCCTTCAACCCAGTTGTGGGTTCAGTGTGGGAGCCAGATCAATATGCAATTCAGAGATCTGGTATCACAGACGCAGGCGTCTGTGAAGTGCTTGTGCCGGGACTGGCGTGGAAGTGGCACTGGAGCACAGGGCTGTCCTCAGGGTGAGGGGATATGAGGTTGATGTAGCGGCGTGTGTATAGCGGCTGCAAGCCGCGTCTGCGTGCTTTTTTAGGGGAAAGCAGGGTGCCGCAGCTGATTTCCCCGCCGGTCTCTCAAAGATGGCCGCCGCTGTAGGAGAGGGCGGTAAAGAATGGCGGACCTTCGCGCCACAAATTAGAGTTCAAGCCGTGGGCCGTTAGAGGGCCTTAATTTCGGGGGTGGTTGAGGCCTGCTATGTCCCCTTCCCCTCGGAACGATCTCACCTCGCTGTGGCCGTCCGGCGGCACTCCTGCAGGATGGTGCAGCGCGGCCGGTTCTCCCCGTCAAGGACACGTGTGGCAGCAGGTCCGGCGTAGTGCCCGCGTCTTGCCTCCGGTCCAGCAATCAGGTCTCGCCGGGATGATGCTGTCAGTGGTCATCTCCGGGCCTTCGGCAGCGGGTCTCTCACAAAACAGGCGCCCTTTTCCTCGCGCCGTGGTCAGCAGGTACGTAGCGTCTCCCGGGTTAGAGAGGGCGGCGGGGGGGATCCGCGGGGATGTCCCCCGCCCGTAATCTGGCGGTCCGGTCTCGGCAGCTACGTTATGTGCCTGCGTTCCTCTCTGTCGCCTCACCCTTCGGCCTCCGTCAGTCACGGTCTCTCTGCTGTTCCGGCCCCTCGGCTATCGCGGCCTCGCGGGCGCAAAGGGGCCCGATAGGGTTGTCACCTCCGGACCACCGGGTCTGTTAAGATGGGGCTTGTCCGATGCCTCTCGGCGTCCGCTCTCACTTCCAGCCAGTAGCTGGGCAGAAGGACGAGCTGTGTTCCCGATGTGAGGGGATTCAGTCGCAGCAGCACCGGAGCTCCATTAAGATGCGGCCGCCATCTTGCGTCCGGCCCCCGGAAGTCTATACTAATATTTTTGTATAAGTAAAATACAAAGTTTTTTTTTTTTTTTTTTTTACAAGGGCTATCAACCTTTAAAAAAACTAAAAGCCTAGCAAATGTAGTTAAATAACAAGGCAACGGTATTTTGTCAGAAAACACTGCTTATTGGCCAATAAAAAGATATGTATTAGGTGGGAATATTTCATACAGTTGTACAAAAAAGTTAGAGCTAGTGCATTAAGGTTACATCAAAAGTGTCGCTCCCAGTTTGCTATGCAAAAGGTTAGCCACCTGACCCCACAAAGATTGCGAGGCTACACCTGACCAAAAACCATGTAAGAGGTTATGCTTTCCTTGGGCAAAATTAAGACTGGCTACCTCCCTTTCTGGGGCAGTAGGGTGGGGGCGGTGTATGTTGAAGTAATGTAGATCCTGCTGCATAATTTTAAAATAAGTTTCCCTCTAGTTCTCCTCAATGATTGCTTTACAGATGTGGGACCACCTCTCTAATATCTGTTGTGAGATATTTTTGTTTTTTAATTCTTTCTCCCATCCGGTGAAAAGTAAGCCCTTTATTTTCCATGTTTAGTTTCTTTCAATTGATCGAGCGGAGAAAGTTCATAAGCTGGAGGTATCCCAAAAAATAATCTCTGGATAGGCCTTTGCTAAATTGCAGTTCCTGAAAAGTCAAAAAGCGGATATTGGATGAATGAACCAAATGTGAAACATTTTGGATCCCCTCACTTTCCCACTCTTGAAAGTATGTATTAGTTTTCCTTAGAGGAAATTTTTATTTTTTATTTTTTCCCAACAAAATCAAGTTTATTTATGAAATCCGCAAATGTAACATCAGGTGATCAGATACATGACCTAACTGTACAAAGATGCAAATATTTAAAACATACAGGGTATCGCAAAGGAATATCGCATTATGAGACACACTACAATTCTATGTAGCATTATACAGACCCAAATAACCAGTCTCCATAAATGGAGGGTTGACCACAGACAGTTATTAATATAAACTTGAAACCACTTTAACAAGAGCAACCGATAGCAACATTTTAAAACCTAAAAACCTGTGTTTGTTTGTGCATTGTTTCCCTACATAGTACGGATAACCCGCGTATTTTTGCATAGCTTTAGGGGTCATAAAGCTCCAAACCCAGCCCATTAGTACCTGGTGGTTAACCCCTTTTCTCTAAAAGGAGATCCGATCAAGTGTGGATAGATAACCCAGAGGTAAAGAAGTGGTCTGAGATGGCGTTGGGGCAATCACCACACGGCTAGTGAGGAAGAGGCTTCTAAACCGGTCAGGGAATCTCCAAGACTGCCTCCGTAGATTCTATCCAATCCCGCCAAACTTTTGTAAATTTGTCCGGGCATCCCCTATGTACATAGATATACTTTTTAAATGGAAGGGTGGCATTTACGGATTTTACCCAATCCTGCAAAGTAGGCGTGTAATTAGAGAATAAATCCAAAGCCTCCCAAGTAATCAAAAAATAGGAATATCATCAAAAATACTATCCAACGGCTACAAAATATTTGAATGGTGGCACAATTATATCTACACAGAGTTATTAGAGTAGATGTAACTAGCCGGTTAGAGCGCAGTTACTCGCGCATGCGCAGATGGATCTATTATCTTTGGCTGCCTGCTGTGACTACCCGCGCATGCGCCTTGGTCCGAGCGGTGCTCTGTGCCATTTTTGAATGTCCGCGCATGCACGGATGGATCCGCTGACACTGGCGGCCATTTTTAAATATCCGTGCATGTGCAGTAGATTTTTACGGACGCCGTGCATCCTTTGGTGCGTGGATGATTTGATTGGCGGTCCGTTTGAATCCAGCATTGGTGTGGACTTGCAGGTCAGTGGAATAATGTAAGTGGGCGGTGATATAGCCCTTTTTGGAGATATCCCACCCTATAAATAGGTGGGGAGGGCTATGCATCCTCGTGGGACAGTGAATACCTTATACCAAAGGAGTACCCACCGGGGAGCATAATAGCTGTCATATGCTGGTCAGGTACGTTGCTGGGCATTCATTGTTTTTCACTTACTATGTAGTATGCTCTCTGTGAATGGAAGGTGTGGGTGGATTTGAATATACCAATCCTCCATTTGTCCTTTATTTTCAGGCACACCAGCCTAATATGAAGATTATGATCCTCTCATCAGGTATTATGTACTGAATCCATGCTTGACATCTTTAGTATGGTAATTAGCGGTTTGGCATTCTTTTTTCTTTAACCCCATTGATAAGTCCCTGAGATTGGGACGAAATGCTGCGTCTGGGGATTTATGTGCTGATCCATGGGGATCAATGTGCTGAATTAGGTATTATAGCACATGTACCCTTTTTTTGGCTCTAACCGGCTAGTTACATCTACTCTAATAACTCTGTGTAAATATATTTGTGACACCATTCAAATATTTTGTAGCCGCGGATTCATTTGTATACCTATTTCTCTCTCCTATAATCCATCATTTTTTCCTCCAATTAGGGTGGAGGAATGGACTATAACCCTCCATTTTGTGATAGATTTAGGGGTTTTTGTTAGGGACAATTAGAACCCATCATTGCAGGGTCGCCCTTATCGGGGCGGGTTCTCTGTATTAGGTAGATATTAGGTATTGTAGTAGGGACTTGATAGGTTTGGCTCCTTTGATTGCCAATTTGGCTAACTGTCCCATAGCATTGTTTTACCCTTTTGGGTGTTCTCACTGTGGATTTTTGATAAGTTTTTTAGAGATCTTTGATTAAAAGTTATATTTTAAAGGAATTGCTCTAGTTGGATAGTGTAATTAGAGAACCAATGTCTGTCAACTGTTTTCCTGGCACTAAACATAAGCTCAGTAAGGCAAGTATAGAGCGCCGAGGACGAATACTCCTCGGGGTCTAAAAGCAAAAGGCAGGACTTAAAGGGGTTGTCTCGCTACAATGATTGGGTTTTAATTTAAAGATCTTTAAAAAAACAAGCAGCTTTGCAATATATGTTCATTACAAATGTCCTACTGATTTTGAGCTAGCCCTGTTAGTATTACTACATCAGCTTCTCAGATCTCTATAGTAGCCGACCTGTTGATCCTTATCTTACTGGCTGTCAGGTCTGAATGACTCATCACCTTTGAAGACAGGTCGGAGCAGAGAGCCCCTCCCGCACAGAATGCTTCTGTAGTGGAGGGGGGAGGGGGGAGGAGGACTCTGGCGTCTGTGTCCATGCTGCTTGGATTAACCCTGTGTGTGCCTGCTTCCTCCTGCTCTCTACACAGATAGATGTGACCGCAGTGACCCTGTCTGTTACTATAATCATGATATGTCTTTGGAACTGTGACTATACTAATATTATACAGATCAGGGGGCATGTGAATACTTTATGTTCTCCTGTATTAGTGACACATCCTGAGTATAGTAACACTGCCCTTGTTGTTGCTGGAGATGTGGAGACTTGTAAGCTAAGCAGGGGATATAGGAACACATGCATCCCCTCTGCCTCATTAGCACACAGCTTCATATTCCTCTCTACACTCCTAGATCAGCCCTCTCCTGTAACAGACCTAGGCAGGCACACACGGGTGAACTCGGCGAGCAAACCCCTCCCCCCCTGTATAGAAGTTACGTAGCTGCCTGTGTGCTGATGGGGGGGGGAGAGGGAGCAGAACAGACAGACCAAGAAGCACGCCCCTCAGTTCAAACTTACCAGGGACACTGACAGGCTGAAAGCTCGTAATGAGACAACTCCTTTAAGGTCGTCTGGTACAGGACATCCCATCCTGTCATTCAAAAATTTGAGAACCTGCTGCCAGTATCCCTGGATCTTGGGGCAAGCCCACAACAAGTGGAAAAACGTACCCGTTACAGAGAGGCACTTCGGACACAAATCAGGAACCTCTGGCCTAAACTTGTGCAGACGGCTAGTGGAGTAATATGCATGGTGTAATATATATAACTGGGTCGCCCGCTCCCCATAGTTCGGAGAGACTATCTTAGGAGCCTCCAACGCTAATTGCCACTGATCATCCGTAATAGGTCCCACATCCTCCTCCCAAGTTGCTTTTTTTAGCCTGAAACGGAGCTCCCAGTTTCCCTCTTACAGTATTTGTAAAGAAATAAAGTAATTAGGCCACGCCCAGGGGGAAGAAAACCAGCAGAGAGGGCCCCTGGAAATTCCTGAAAAGTTAATTTGGTTATTCGGAAAATACGTCTGCAGGCGTCCCGGAGCTGAAGATAACGAAAGAAGGATGTGTTAGGGATTTTTGGTTTTTCCCGCCTGCCAAATCCTGAAATTTTCCTAAGACCCGATTCCCCGTATAGCGTGACAAATACACTATCCCCCTTTTTTTCCCCCACAGAGTGCTCTAGGGTAGAAAGCTCCTGTAAGTTATTATCCCATAAAGGTGTATACTTATCTACCCCTGTTTGGTAGTAAAGGGCTCTAGCTTGTTTCCAAATCAAGAGACTCTATGAATAGCAGGGCAATGAGAGTGATGTAAGGAACGTGAGGGAGCCGAAAGAAGATGGAAAGGATGCATATATACCAGATTCCAGGGTTTGATTAAAAGCTCCATAACTCTCAGACAGTCCGTTGTCTGCCATCTAACCAAATGGGAAAGTTGGGCAGCCCAGTAATAAGTGCGCAGATCAGGGAAAGATGCCCCTCCCATGTCCAAAGGATGTTGTAGGACTTGAAGAGAAAGACGAGCCCTGCCATTATTCCAGGAGACCAAAATTAAATTCAATGCCCGAAACACCGAAGAGTCTAGATATACTGGGGATTGAATTAGAATATATAGTATCTTAGGAAAAAGGATCATCTTAACTAAGCTAATTCTGGCCATTAGCGACAAGGGAAGCCTATTCCAGCCCTGGATTTTACTACGAAGAAACACAATGAGTGGACCTATGTTCAGGTCTCGGACTCAGACAGGGACCGAGACACCGTTATCCCCAAGTAAGTGATTTGAGAGGACCACTGTAGCGGCAAAGACCGTGCATGTCATGAAGGGACAAAGGAGTCTAGAGGCAACAGATGGGATTTATCCATGTTAACTTGTAAGTCAGAGTACTGCCCAAAAGTAGTAACTACAGATAGACCTCTAGGAAGTGAGGAGTCAGCGTCTTGTAGATATAACAAGGCATCATCAGCGTATAGGCTCACTTTGTCTTGTAAGGATCCTGCCAAAAAACCAACAACCTCCGAATCCCCCCTGATGCGGGCAGCTAGGGGCTCAATGGCCAGGGCAAAAAGGAGTGGGGATAGAGGGCATCCCTGCCTAGTGCCCCTTTTCAAAGAGAGGGTATCAGAAATAAGCCCATTAAGCCTCACTTTGGCCACCGGCTGGTTATACAATAATCTAACCCAGGATATAAAAGATGGGCCAAACCCAAATTTATGAAGAACCAGCCATAGATAATTCCATTCCACCAAATCAAAGGCTTTGTTCGTATCTAGAGATACCAGAATCCTGGTACCTAGATTAGTGTGAGGGGCTTGCATGTTGGAAGAGCCTACACAGATTCATGGCTGTATGCTTCCGGGCATAAATCCAGATTGATCTTCATGGACAAGGGAAAGTATAACCAAGTTAAGACGCATGGCCAAAACTTTGGCCAGTATCTTCACATCTGTCTGTAACAAAGAGATCGGTCTATATGAAGAGCAAAACGCAGGATCCCTACCCAGCTTAGGAATTACTACAATCAATGCCTCTCTCATCAAGGCAGGAAGACACGAAGCCTCCTTTGCCTCATTAAATAACCTAAGAGGGAGCTGAAAAATTCCGGATTCTGTGTAAAAAATTCAATGGGCAACCCATCTGTACCTGGGGATTTAGCGTTCTTGAAGGATACAATTGCAGTCTGAATTTCTGCAGGCGAAATAGGAGCCTCCAATATGTCCCGCTGCTCCTCATTAAGACAGGGCAGCGCTATACCTCCCAGATATTCTGAAATCTCTGTCCGTGACTGTGGTGTGAGAACTATATAAATCTGCATAGAAAGTATGAAAAGCTTCTGCTACAAGAACAGGGTTCGTGACATTCACCCCGTCCGGCTGCACCAGAGTCGTAATCACTGGGGGTTCATGGGATCTCTTTGCCATACAGGCGAGTAGTTTCCCACACCGCTCTCCTACTTCAAAGAAGGATTGCCTTGTGAAGAACGAATAACGAGTCTCTCGATCCTGCAGCAATCGCGTATACAATTTCTGTTTCACAAGCCAACTAGACAGAATTCTCCTCGGTTGGGTTCATTATATACGGGCCCTTTCTGCCTCTGCAACCTCCAATGCCAAAGAGTCAGTCCTGGACGCATAAGACCGTTTAAGGTTGGCTACAGCAGTGGAAAGTTCCCCCCTGACATATGCCTTAAATGCGTCCCAAATTATCAGCCCAAATTAATGCGGCATTAACTGACATCTAAATGCATAATAAGGAGGGGAATCGTCTGCATGGGATTTAAGTGTTTTGGAAAACCAAGCATTTACAAAAGATGGCATCCTGCTACTCCTTTTTAAAGGAGTTGTCTCGCTACAAAGAATAGCTTTCAAAATGTAGGGAACACTAAATGAAGACAAATATATTGCTTTGTTCATCTTCTTTTTTTGTTGATATTATCACCTCCCTGGCTCTTTCTGTTCTGTCAGTGACCTGTTTACTCTCTCTCCCCTGCAGTTTGTTCTATGTGATAGCAGTGAGTGACATCATTTACTGGCAGGCATTAAAAAGCTTGCTTTTATCTGATCTTTCAGACAAAAGCTAGTGATTACTGCTGTTTACTATAGATAAACCTTGTGCTAGCAGTATCAGAGGGCTTCTAAGCTACTCTAAAATAATTAGCAGACTGAAAACATGGAGTTGAATGCTCAGAGCTCGTATGCTAATTACAGACAGTCTGACCAGGAAGTGACAGGAAGCATCTATGAAACTCTCGACGGGAGACAACCCCTTTAAGTCTATCGGACTGGCAGAGATAGCAGAGTACATGACTATATCTATCGCTGCCAGTCCCATAGACTTTTAATTAAGCGGCTGTACACAATGCCAGCTGGTAGGGCCTCCAGCAATCATCTATCTTGTACATAGATGATTTCAAGTTGTGTTTCTGGAAAAACCCCTTTAAGAATTGAAGGAAAAAATAAAGTTCTTCTTTGTGTGATGGCCTTCATACCTTGGGGTATGTTCACATTGCTTTTTTGGAGGCTGTTTTTAGCACTTTTTTTTTTTTTTTTTTTTTTTTTATGCGGCCAAGGTTGCTATAGAAAACAGTGTCGTGGTTCACACAACTTCTTTTCAGCACTGTTTTTGGTGCTGAAAAAGTGACCTCAATTCTTAAGGCGTTTTACATAAGTAAAATGCCCATAGGATTCATTTAGGACTGGGTTTTCGCCATGGAAATATATTTTGAGGCATTTCTGCTCCGTAAAGCCACTGCATTACAAGCTGGATGACCTCCGTACTCGCCGAGAGAATAGCTGATGTTGCTTCTCGTGATTATTCCATTATGACCATTGATAATAAGCGTTTCAGTTGAGGTTACATATATAGCATACAATTTTTATTCATTATGATCAGAGTATATATTATAAAGAGTCTCAAAAACTTGCGTTTACGACTAAAAAACTGCTGCATGTGAGGTGTTTTTCAAAAGAGTATTTGATGCTGATATGCTTGCAGAAAAATCAGCGTCCAAATCAGCCGTGTGAACATACTCCTATTACTTATACATTTCAGTGGTGAGAGTTCCACAGTTCGATCATATAGCGATTAGGTTAAGCCAGTCAAGCTGTATTCAGTAAGTAACCATGTGATCTATATTTTTTTTTTTTTATAGCTTTAAAACAGAGCCAAAGGTTAAATGTAGTATTACTTTGACTTTGTAGTGCATTGAATTAGTCACGAAAAGGCTGTCTGTAGGTTTTCTCAAGAATGAATGCCATAGTAATATATTAACCAATGTCAGGAAGATTCTGTAGTATTCTCTAGACTAATTTGTGTTCTCCACCAAGGCTCAATGCAGAAGTTTGCAGAAATGCAAAGCATTATAATTGCTATGGATTTCTGCCAAAGAAGTTAAGTGCTTTACATAGACTTAAATAGTAAATTTTCTGCCCTGCTCTATTTTTGCAACATTGAAAAAAACAACATTCTGGGGGAGACTATAGAACGTTTTTACTATCCAAGTCTATGGGACCTCTTTTAGTCCCCCCCCCCCCCCCATTTTTTTTTTTTTTTTTCCTTTTTCTTTTTCCTCAGCGTTTTCGGAATAACGAAAAATGCAGACAAAAAGGATTGTTTGTGTGCAGTGGAGACATAGCCTTAGGGTATGTTCACACAGCGTCTTTGCGGCACGTATCTGTGTGTGCCGCAAGCCGGCGTGTTTAAAACAGCATGCTTAGCTGACACGCTCAGCGTGTTCTTCTAAAGCGTGGGGGGGATGGGTATCAGCCCCCAGTTGGCAGGCCCCATTCACTTTCATTATCCCCGGCGCGTATACGTGAGGATCCCTGTTGCTTCAGATCCAGTCTTGGAGGGGCCTATCCTTTTCTGGGAGGTACATGTCAGAATGGCTATAAACAAAGTGGCCATTTATTAGTGTTCTCTACTGAGCAAAAGTGAAGCTGCCTTGTAATGAGACATCCTTTATTAGATACTCATAAAATTTATCGTACAATAACATTTATTGCTCATACTGAATAAAAATATATATGAACTACAGTGACTTATGATTTGTAAGTTTAGTAACTGATATGTCACTCCTTTCTGCCGGCGTTCAAAACGTGGCGGGGAAGACGGCGGGTAATTATAGCTCTCTATGAGAGCTATGATTACTGTAATTACAAGATGTATTTTGGGGCGGAATTACGCCCTGAAATATGTCCTGAAAGACAACGTGTGAACATACCCTTAAAGGAGTTGTCTCATTACGAGCTTTCAGCCTGTCAGTGTCCCTGGTAAGTTGAACTGAGGGGCGTGCTAGCTTGTCTGTCTGTTCTGTCCACTCCCCCTCCCTCAGCACACAGCAGCTACATAAACTCTTATACAGGTGGGGAGGGGTTTTGTCATCAGATTCACCTGTGTGTGCCTGCCTAGGTCTGTTGCAGGAAGGGCTGATCTAGGAGTGTAGAGAGGAATATGAAGCTGTGTGCTAATAGAGCATGAGGGGATGCATGTGTTCCTATATCCCCCTGCTTAGCTTACAAGTCTCCACATCTCCAGCAACAACAAGGGCAGTGTTACTATACTCAGGATGTGTCCCTAATACAGGAGAACATAAAGTATTCACATGCCCCCTGATCTGTATAAATTAGTATAGTCAACAGTATCCAAAGACATATCATGATTATAGTAACACACAGGGTCACTGCTGTCACATCTATCTGTGTAGAGAGCAGGAGGAAGCAGGCACACACAGGGTTAATCCAAGCAGCATGGACACAGACACCAGAGTCCTCCCTCCCCCCTCCCTCCTCCTCCCTCCACTCCAGAAGCATTCTGTGCGGGAGGGGCTCTCTGCTCCGACCTGTCTTCAAAGGTGATGAGTCATTCAGACCTGACAGCCAGTAAGATAAGGATCAACAGTCGGCTACTATAGAGATCTGAGAAGCTGATGTAGTAATACTAACAGGGCTAGCTCAAAATCAGTAGGACATTTGTAATGAACATATATTGCAAAGCTGCTTGTTTTTTAAAGATCTTTAAATTAAAACCCAATCATTGTAGCGAGACAACCCCTTTAATTCTCCATGGGCTCCACCTCTGGGGAGGGACCTTCTTACGTGAGGATCTCTGTTGCTTCAGATCCAGTCTTGGAGGGGCCTATCCTTTCTGGGAGGTACATGTCAGATCAAGTAGATGTTAGAAGCAAAGAATGGAAACTACTTTAAGGTCTGGAAAGTTTTTGCTAGGCTAGTGGGTCAAGATCCAGATCTCGTGGGGGGGTCATAGGCATTCACCCTATCCTAAATAACCTTCAGGCTTAAATAGAACTCTTAAATCAGGCTGAAAAGTTCAAATTTTAGCACTTCTTTGGTAGAGAGATGTATTCATCTGAAACTGATGGCATTTTATCAGCATAGTCCATCCAATTTTATTCATCAAAAGCCTGTTTACTAGAAGTGGATTTTTTTGTTATTAAAGATTATGGAGCTCTATTGGCTTTCAAAGTGTCATTTACCAAACTAAGGCCAATCTTAGAGGGTTTTGCCTACCATAGACAATGATTTCATATTGTTATGATGTGCCATCATTGTCTGTAAGGTGCAGTCCCAACTCTGGGACCTGCACCTGTTTCGGGAACGGGCCAACGAATCCCTCCATGCAGACAGTCGCTTGCGCACGACTCTCCATTCTGCTCTATGGTAATTCTGAGCCGAGCGCACCGCTCGGCTGTACTCGGAAATCCCATTGAATAGAATGGAGAGTGACTGCGCAAGCCAAAACAATTGCAGAGCACTACCATGAGTCAGGTTTTTGTAGGCAATGTCCCACATATTTAAGTTCGTAATTGTGCAGCAATACACCCGAAGTACGCCCAGCAGATACGGTATTTTATTGCTCTCATTTAGAGTTATGATTGCCTGCTGTTTTCCTTGACGTGGATTACGTGTCGGGAGAAAGAAGTGATGTGTCATTACTTCCCGGGGCTTACGCTCCAGGGAATGTGAAAGTCTATGGGAGCCGGCACAGAGCGTTTTAGAAGTGCGCTACTATACGCCCCAAACACGCCGTGTGAACTCACCCTTCTGTTTAGAGTCCTTTCTAAAGAAAGGCATGTAACCGCTGGATAGAAAGAGGCATTCGAAAACTTAAAAGGGGCCATCTAAATGGTAAAATCTTACAAGAAACATTTTGCTTGATTGGTTTGGTTAGTGGAAATGGTCTGAATGGGGCTGTGCAACCTAAACAAAAACTTAAAGGTGATGTCCACCTCAAATTATTATTATTATTTTTTTTTTTATTTTTCTGCTACTAGTGCCCCTTTTAAAATAATTTTAAAATATTATACTCGTCTCTGTTCCAGCGCTGTGCTGCTGTCGCTGGAGATGAGGGGAGTATATTTGTTGTGGTGGTGTGTTGGGCCCATTTGGAAAAAAAACAAAAAAAGCAGCACACCACCACAACACACATACTCCCCTCCCTTCCATTCCAGTGCTGCGCCATCCTCCTGTTCCATCAGTTTACTACTACCTTCTGCTGAACGAAAGGACACCCAGAGACTGCAGCAGTGACATTCCCATTGAGAAAAAGTAAACCGGTATGGCGCTGGAACTGAGGAGTATACAATTTATTATCTATTTTTATTTTTTTTTTTAAAGGGGCACACGTAGCAGCAAAATAAAATAAAATTTAGATGGGGGGAAAACGCTTTAAAAACCCAGCATGAGTGATAGGATATTACACTAGACATGCTTTCCATTCCAGTTGTCCTGCAGTGCACTTTTTTTTTTTTTTCCCCCCCCCTAGCTGCCAGTATATGACCGATGTCACAAATTATTGGTCTCCATAGTCCTGTGCTGGACTATTGGCTTTGTAGCTCCCATCACTGCTCTGTAATGCCAATTATATGGTGTGCGCCTCCAGAGGCCACTGATTTGGCCTTTAGTGTGTTTTGACTACTTTCATTGGTTAACGCTCCAGATCATTTTTATTTGAAGTGTTTTCATCTTTGTATTTATGTAAACTTTTATTTTTTTTTGGGATATTAGCTGTTACCTTATTGGCTGTAATGATAGAAGGTTTAACCAGTCATAAAAAAAGCAGGCAATATGATTCCTAATTTTAACTGTTTCCTAAGGAAAATGGTTACTAATGACGATGTATTGGGGGTTCTGAGCCTATACAGCCCACATAGAATCCCATAATTTATCAGATTTTGCTACAAACGATGTGGCCATTTATTGGTGTTCACTACTGAGCAAAAGTGAAGCTGCCTTGTAATGAGACATCCTTTATTAAATACTCATAAAATTTATCGTACAATAACCTTTATTGCTCATACTGAATAAAAATATATGAACTACAGTGACCTATGATTTGTAAGTTTAGTAACTGTTTTCTATGACTTTTCATACTTAAAGATATTTTTACTAATTCAACATATGTTTTTATCATTGCAGCCATCAGAGGACATTTGTGCTAGAAGTGATGGGAAGACATTGTGGGTAATGACTACTTCTTTTTCATTCACTTAAAACAACTCTCACTCTTCATTTAATCTTGTATTTTATATATATTTTTTTTAAGGTCCAGTTCACATGTTGTGTTTTTAAATACACTAAAAACGCGTACAGCAATAAAAATGCAAACTGTTTACTGCACGCATTTTTGATGCAGTTAAGAATTGCAACAGAAAAGCAACGTGAACCCAGCCTCAAGGCTCAGGCTGTGGATGCATAATTAATTGTGCAACAAGTTTAGAGCAACTCTGTGTATTCAGGTTAATGCATAACCTGCAAAGCTCCCTGTAACTTTCTGGGCAATTTAATTCTGTATTTATCATAAAATAATTGCATTAAACTATGCAAAATTTAATCATCTTAAATTTTACTTTTAAGAATACACATATGCAGTAGCTCTTTGAGAATATCTGTCCTTAGACTAAGCTGCCCTGCTTAAGACCTATAAGAGATGCACAAAATGAAGCATGCATTCATACGATGTCCTTAGTTGAAGGGAATGTCATAAAAAATTACCTATTGTGTTAATATTTTTGGTTTATGCTTTTTTTTTTTTTCTCCTTAGATAACTATAAATATTAGTTTTCACTTTGGCCACTAGGCCCAATAATCTGATACTTTTTGTTCTGTAGAGAACGCATTTCAGTAGTCTGCTCATTATCCTCACAGGCAGGGTTACTGTGTATCGATAATACAGGATTCACCATTAACAATAGGAGATAGTCACAGCTCCCCCTCCCTGGATAGTGACTTCCTCCCAGGTCAAAGAACATGCCTACAAAACTCTTACTGATGTCAGTGGGTCTACTTATTTTCATAGGCTTCTATGTCCATAAAGTTGCTGTAAAGTGTATCTCTCTTAAAGGGGTTTTACCATGGAGTAAAAACCCCTGCATTGGCCGTCGCTGCAAGCTGTCCATGCATACCAACGAGGAGGGCGGTGCTTGCACCCGTCATCCTCCTTCACCTCTATGGAAGCTTCTTAGCACAGCGGAGCACACACATTCTTACTTCTATGGGAGCTTCCGAAGATAGCAGAGTGAGTGCGCTCCACTATGCTCGGAAGCTCCTATAGAAGTGAATGAGGAGGAGTGGCACAAACGGTGCCCTCCTTATTCACATGCTCAGTCGGCCCGCAGTGAGCGGCCAGTGCAGAGATCTTAACTTTGTGGTAAATCCCCTTTAATGCTGTTCAAAATTGTTCAGTCAAGATGACTGCTCCCATAATCATATAAAGAAATAAACAAATCTACAATTCAAAAATTAAAACTGCTGTAAAGAAGAAAATATGTATGTTTCTCCTTTTTAATCATTTAAAAAATATATTGGTGATAGATTCCCTTTAAGCATTAGTAATAGAATTTGTGGAGCTCAGTACCTCAGATATTTGCATGATTATAGAATCTCATACCTATGATAACTGTAAAGTAATTAGTTATTGTGGCTGCACTACAAGTTGAAGGTGCAGCAAACGTTTGTGCAGTAGTACCACACAAACATTTTAGAATCCTCACTTTTCCAGCACCTATATACCTACTTACCTACTGGGGGGTTATAGATCTCCCTTCCTAATGGGGGTTTATACAGGAAAGCATTACGTCGCCCCATCCCCACAGTCACTGATCATTCTTTTATCTGACCCCATTAGATCGGTATATACACCCTCTCCCAATAGGTAGTTATATAAGTCTCCTCGGTAGGTAGATATCTAGCCCCTTGGTAGGTAGGTGTATAAGCCCATTAGTAGGGGGGGGGGATATAAAGGTACCCTTTGGTAGATATATAGGCCCCCTTGGTACGTAGTTCGTGGGCGGCTTAAGCATTTTTTGATCAAAAATGTGAACCAAGATTCTCAGTTTTTTTCATGTATGATAGATAGCATAAATGCTTCTTTAGGGATTTCCATGTAATGTATTGCCCTTAGTACGTAGACCCACTGCAGGTAGTTTACAAAGTCCTCTACAGTAGAATGGTTGGTATATAGGCCTCCTCAGTAGGGGCGACCTCCCCCACGCCCCAAAATGTGTAGGTTTGAAGGGCCTCCAATAATTTGTTAGGTATATACTGTCCCCAAGTAAGTTGGTAGTTATATAGGGCCACCCAGTATGGTAGATATTTAATAGGTCCCCAGTATGATAACTCTATAGCGCAAATAAAAAACTAATGGTGCTCACCTCTTTCCTGTTCCCGTGTTTGAAGCTCTCGCTGCTTACGGTCTTCTCGCACCGTCGCCATGGCGTCGCTATGCCACGCAGGCAGCGTGATCACATACCCGCGTCACCTGTGCTGGATACCACAGAGGGTTGCAAGTCTGCTTGCGACCCACCAGAGTACTCCGCAGAGCAAGGAACTATCGCTCTCTGTTCTGCGGCAGCGTTCAAGTGTATGTGCGTCCATAGGACGCACACACATTTTAAGAGACAGTCGGCGCTTCGGGCCCACAGCAGCGGCTCAGAACCCAGCGACCTCGGGTTCGAGACAACGGCAGTTTTACAGTGCCTTGCGAAAGTATTCGTCCCCCTTGAACTTTTCAACCTCTTGCCACATTTCAGGCTTCAAACATAAAGATATAAAATTTACATTTTTTTTTGTGAAGAATCAACAATTGAGTCACAATTGTGAAGTGTATTGAAATGTATTGAATATATTAAACTTTTGTAAAAAAAAAAAGCCAATAAACTGAAAAGTGGGGCGTGCAATATTATTCGGCCCCTTTACTTTCAGTGCAGCAAACTCACTTCAGAAGTACAGTGAGGATCTCTGAATGATCCAATGTTGTCCTAAATAACTGAAAAATATAATCCACCTGTGTGTAATCAAGTCTCCATATAAATACACCTGCTCTGTGATAGTCTCAGGGTTCTGTTTAAAGCGCAGAGAGCATCATGAAGACCAAGGAACACACCAGGCAGGTCCGTGATATTGTTGTGGAGAAGTTTAAAGCTGGATTTGGATACAAAAAGATTTCCCAAACTTTGAACATCCCAAGGAGCACTGTGCAAGTGATGATATTGAAATGGAAGGAGTATCGGACCACTGCAAATCTACCTAGACCCGGCCGTCCCGCTAAACTTTCATCTCAAACAAGGAGAAGCTGCCAAGATGCAAAGAGGCCCATGATCACTCTGGATGAACTGCAGAGATCTATAGCTGAGGTGGGAGAGTCTGTCCATAGGACAACAATCGGTCGTACACTGCACAAATCTGGCCTTTATGGAAGAGTGGCAAGAAGAAAGACATTTCTCAAAGATATCCATAAAAAGCCTTGTTTAAAGTTTGCCACAAGCCACCTGGGAGACACCAAACATGTGGAAGAAGGTGCTCTGGTCAGATGAAACCAAAATCGAACTTTATGGCCACAATGCAAAAGGATACGTTTGGCGTAAAAGCAACACAGCTCATCACCCTGAACACACCATCCCCACTGTCAAACATGGTGGCGGCAGCATCATGGTTTGTGCCTGCTTTTCTTCAGCAGAGACAGGAAACATGGTTAAAATTGATGGAAAGATGGATGGAACCAAATACAGGACCATTCTCGAAGAAAACTTGTTGAGTCTGTAAAAGACCTGAGACTGGGACGGAGATTTATCTTCCAACAAGACAATGATCCGAAACATAAAGCAAAATCTACAATGGAATGGTTCACAAATAAACGTATCCAGGTGTTAGAATGGCCAAGTCACAGTCCAGACCTGAAGTCAACCGAGAATCTGTGGAAAGAGCTGAAAACTGCTGTTCACAAACGCTCTCCATCCAACCGCACTGAGCATGAGCTGTTTTCCAAGGAAGAATTGGCAAGAATTTCAGTCTCTCGATGTGCAAAATTGAGACCTACCCCAAGCGACTTGCAGCTGTAATCACAGCAAAAGGTGTTGCTAGAAAGTATTAACTTAAGGGAGTCGAATAATTTTGCATGCCCCACTTTTCATTTTTTTTTTTTTTTAATGAAAGTTTAAAATATCCAATAAATTTCATTCCACTTCACAATTGTTTACATGGAAATCCCTAAAGAAGCATTTATGCTATCTATCACACAAGAAAAAAACTTTTGAGATTCTTAGTTCACACGTTTTGATCAAAAAAATGTTTAAGCCACCCACAAACTCACAACGTGGTCTCAAGGCCGGGTGGTCCTACTCTATCTTTACCTCTCAAAAGAGCCAAATTCAGGCCTCTCACTGGGTCAACCGACCTCCATTATCCAGAGAGAAAAATAAAAACACACACCAACCCTGCAAGCATACTGCACTGATATAACAGTCTGTGAAAGTGGGCGGGGTGCAGAAAACCAAAATGGAGGCATCCCTTATTCCCTATATAATTTAAAAGCAATATATGCCAAATACAACGTATAGTTCTGCACAAAAAAACACACTGAACCTGGGTGCCACCGGCACCACTGGTAATGGTGTGTGTATAATATATATATATATATATATATATATATATATATATATATAATATTATATATATAATATATATATAATATATATAAATAATGTGTGTGCACTAAAACTCAAAGTTTTTTTCACTTCACAATTGTGGCCCACTTGTTGATTCTTCACAAAAAATTTAAAATTTTATATCTATGTTGGAAGCCTGAAATGTTGAAAAGTTCAAGGGGGCCAAATACTTTCGCAAGGCACTGTAGCTGGGGGATAAAACTGCCTATGGACATAGCTGCCGTGTGAGCTGAGCTCGCACAGACCAGCTGTGATACAAAATTTCAATTGTCTGGCGGGCCAAATTTGGCCAGTGGGCCAGCGTTTACACCCCTGTTGTACACGGAGAAATGGTCGTCTGCTCAAATGCCAGTCAACAAAACGTCAAGTTGATCAGCACTCCGTAAAACATGCATATACACAGCCCAATTGTTGGGCGAAACAACTGCTATGAATGTTTGTCTGTTAGACTTCCTTATTATCTTCAGCACATCTTCTGTTTACACAGACCTATGTTCTGCTGACAAACTCCGTGCTTTCACACGGAGCATTTTTTTTTATGCGTTTTTGTGCAGAAAGGCACAGCAATTGATACAGTACACTTCTGCATAAAAAATACATTCTAAAAGAAGTGATCATTCGGCAATCAAGCAATGCTTATTTGCTAGTTGATTGCAGGGTCATTTACATAAGGCACTGAATGTTCATTTAAACATGCATTTGTCAAGTAATTCATATGTGTAAAATGGAGTTTCTTTCTTTTCTTTTCTTTTCTCCTATTTGATAGGTATTTAGCGTTGGTGTCCGCTTTGGCTTCTGGGGCTGACTGGCTGTTTATTCCAGAATGTCCTCCTGAAGAGGGCTGGGAAGATGTAATGTGTGCAAGGCTTGGAGAGGCAAGTATCATGCTCATGGAGATATTGAGAGAGATGTTCTGTGAAAGGTGGTGGTAAACATTCTGAAATTTTCATTTACATTCTCTACTTTGAGTAAAGGGATTGTTCAGTTTAGGAAACCTGTTTTATATACCATGTTGTGGAACTGAGTTATAGGGGTTTTCCCATCTGGTGGTTTTCACGGAAGCTGCTGTTATTCAGGCTCCCAGTTTCTGTGCAGGTTGTGGCCGGTTGACTAACTGTGACTAACATTTCAGCTCTGCTTGCTACTGTTCCTAGGTGTGCCTGTTAGAGTGACCTTGGTGATGGAGAAGTTTTGAAAAAAAAAAAAAAAAACCTCAAAGAAGAATGTCTGGCAATAAATGTGAGCTAGCAGGGCTGTATTTGTTTTAAGAGGAAGCTTTTAGTTTGAGTGGAAAACCTACTTGTTGCCAAGACATGCTGTTAGCTGCTGTTGGACTCTTATCTTTGATATAAATACACAGATACAGTTGAAACCAGAAGTTTACATACACTATATAAAAATACACATATGTATATTTTTCTCACTATCTGACATGAAATCAGAATAAACCTTAACCGATTTAGGGCAATAAGGATTACCAAACTTATTTATATTTGCCAAATGCCAAAATAATGAGAGAGATAAGGCATTTTTACCACTTTCTGCAAAGTCAAAAGTTTTCATACACTAAGATTACTATGCCTTTAAACAATTTGGGACAGCCCATATGATAATGTTATGTCTTTGTAGGCTTCTAATAGGTTTAATGGAATCATCTGAGATAAAGAGACACCTGTGGATGTTTATCTTAAAGCACACCAGAAACGCACTGCTGCAGTGTGTAACATCATGGGAAAGTCTAAAAATCAGCCAAGATATCAGGAAGAGAATTGTGGACTTACACAAGTCTGGATCATCCTTGGGTGCAATTTCCAGATACCTGAAGGGCCCTCGTTCATCTGTACAAACTATTATACGAAAGTACAAACAGGATGGGAAAATCCAGCCATCATACTGCTCAGGAAGGAGACAGGTTCTGTGTCTCAGAGATTAACGTGCTTGGGTCTGAAATGTGCATAAGTACAAAAGCAAAAGACTTTGTGAAGATGCTATCGGAAGCTGGTAAGATTCTGTTATTATCCACAGTGGAAGGAGTATTGTATTGACATGGGCTGAATGACACTTTTCCAGGAAGACTCTTGCAGATTAAGGTTTGCAAATGCACACAGGAACAAAGACCTACATTTCTGGTGACGTCCTGTGGTCTGACGAAACTACAATTGAACTGTTGGACCATAATGACCAGGGCTGTGGAGTCGGAGTCGGTGCCTATTTGCAGGAGTCGGAGTCGTCATAAAATGGACCGACTCTGACTCCCAAAATATATACTAAGTTGGTCCAGTTAGTTCGATGCAGTGCAAAGAGCAAGAGGAATTTGGTCTGGCCAGTGCTACTGCTCACATATCTTCAGCCTTATCACATGAGGAGTGTAATTGATAACATGGAGCAGGCAAAGCGCTGCCCCAGGGGAAAAGATTCTGCTCCCATGGCAAACAGAGTTCAGCAAAATTTTTCACCTGCTTTCAAAGAAGTTCAACCATTCATCAAAAGTGACTGAGCCTGAGACAATTCCTTTATACCCTGACATTGTTAGAGGTGTTTCCACTGTGGTCACTGCTTTACCCCCAACCCAACTTAGTGTAGAGAGGCCGTTCTCTAGCCTGGAAATGAGATCAGATGTGAGGTCATGTATGCAGGATCTGATGGAGGCAATACTATTTCTCAAAACAAATTCAGAGACTTCACAAATGTTCCTGCAGTGTTTTACATATTTACAATTTTTTGTGTTCTAAAGTCCTATCCAATAAAAATATTTTACACTGACAAAATGG
This sequence comes from Phyllomedusa bahiana, assembly GCA_025379985.1. Classification (NCBI taxonomy): domain Eukaryota; kingdom Metazoa; phylum Chordata; class Amphibia; order Anura; family Hylidae; genus Phyllomedusa; species Phyllomedusa bahiana. The sequence goes on along the minus strand of JAODAL010010480.1, from coordinate 22,913 downwards.
CAACAATGTTTTGAACTTTGCTTTGTAGATGAGGCTAATGTAATTTTATATACAGTCATCTTACCTATCTTTAAACATAAATTTGACTGGCAAGTATTTAGGATCTGCTTAGTTCTGCAGATTCTTGTCATGTAACTACCTTGTTGTTGTTTTGCTCCTAAATATCAAAATGTTAAGATTTATTATTTTGTTAGTATTTGGGAAATCCACCTTTTGGTTTTTAGTACTGCCTGAATCCTTCTGGGCTCTTAATCAGATTCAAGCATATCTTGACCAAAATCTGATCCCAGGTCTCTTCTACACATGCCCAATGTTGGTGCAGACTGGACTTGGATACAAATACAGCTTTTTCTTGAACTCTACCCACATGTGTTCAAAAGATCAAAACATTGTTACCCTTTTGCTTGTCAGTGTCTTTTCTACCTAAATAGCTTGTTTATTGCATCATAAGGTGATAAACAGCCTGATGTTACAATTTTACTACAGTAAAGTTATCACTTAACCCCTTACCGACATTTGCCATACTCATACGGCAATGTCGGGTAGGGGTTCCCGCAAATTGCCGTATGAGTACGTCAAGGCGATCTTGCTCGCTCACAGGCGGAGCGCGCAAGATCGCGGCATGGAACCAGCGGTATATTACCGCTGGCATCATGCCGCATCCCCCACGGCCGGAGTGAGCTCCTGCTGCCCGCGATCCCGGCGCAGTAATGGCGCTGTGCGCCGCTACTGATTCTCCTACCAGGCAGCCCGGATGCTGAATGAGAGCATCCGGGTTGTCTGGTGACGTCACGATGCCCACAATGTATTGTGGGCAGCGTGACTGACAGTTGCCATGGAGACCAGCATACAGCTATAAACTGTATGCTGATCTCCTATTGCATGAACGATCTGACGATCGTTCATGCAATTCCCCCCCTGGGGAAAAGTGTAAAAAGTGTGAAAAAGTAAAAAAAAAAAAAAAAAAAGTAAAACACAAACACAAAAAATAAAATAAAAACGCGTACATCGCCCTTTTCCCCTTTACAAGCGCCAATCGCCCCAAAAAAGATCAAAAATAAATAATGTACCCATATTTGGTATCGCCGCGTGCGTAACGACCCAAAACCCAAATAAATCTTCATTTTTAATTTTAAACCCGTACGGTCCCCCAGCGTAAAAAAAAAACCTCAAAAAAGTCACAAAATTTTCGTTTTTTTTGGTTCATCCCCGAAAAAAAGGAAAGGGGATGTAAAAAACATACAAAAACCAAAAACTAACATCAAAGTGATCCCAAAATTTAAAAACGTCGTTTTTTCCCGCAAAAAAAAGCCCTTTTACACAGTTTCGTTTTGGGGGAAAAAATTAAAAAAATTTTCTTTTTTTAAAAAAAAAGATAGCAAACCCATAAATAAGGGTTTTTACAAAAATAAAAACATTTTTTTTCTTTTAAAAAAAAAATTGGGGCTTTAAATAAAAAAAAAATTACATAAATTGGGTATAAGGGTAATCGCTCAACCACGGGGTAAAAAAAAAAATTGTCAGGGTTTTATGCACGGTGAACGATTTTTAAAAAATAAAAAAAAAACACTGCTAGGTTTTGGCAGTATTTTTTCCCCCGGGCCTTTCCCAAAAAAAGGGATTTAAAAGGGCCCGATCATAAAGTCTTGCCCCCCCAAAAAATGTTCCCAAATAAAAAGGGGTTCAATTCACCCCGCAAAAAAAGTCCCTATCAGCACCATAAAAAAGAAAAATAAAAAAAAATTTATGGCTCTGGGGAACTGGGGCGATGAAAAAAAAACGTGTTTTTTTTTTTAAATTTAAAAAAAGGTGTTTTTTATTGTAAAAAAGGGCATTTTAAAACAAAAAAAAATGTAAAAATTTTGGGGAATCGTTTTTAATCGTTCAACCTTTGATTAAACACATGTCTTTTTAAAACCCGCCGTGACCGCTGTAAAAAATAAAAATAAACCCCCTACCGGGAAATTGCTGTATTTTGTAAAAAAAGGGCCAAAAAAAAACCCTTTAAAAAAAAGGACAAAGCATCACAAGCCCCCCGTAAGGGTTTACCCAATAAAAACTTTCAATCTTCGTAAAAAAAAAAACCCCAAAAGGCGCCCATTGCAAAAAATTAAGAAAGTATGGCTTTTTCAGAAAAAGGACAACATAAAAACGCAACTTTTTAAAAAAAACTGCTTTATTGTTAAAAGTAATAAAAACAAAAACTATATAAAATTTATATCATTGTAATTGTACAAAACCCCCCAAAAGCTAAAAAAAAAAATAGGGAAAACCCTGTGCGCCCAAAATGAAATTTATACCCCTTAGATAAAACCCCAGGGAAAAGGGTGTTCAAAAAAAATTTGGGGGAAACTTTTGGAAGGTTTCCCTTTTTCTAATGTTTTGGGGGGCTTTGGGATGCGAAAGGCCCCCCCCAAAATTTCTGGCCCCAAAACCCAAATTACCCGCTCCCCCCCTTTGAAACCCAATGAAATTGCGCACCAAACACATTTTACCCCACATGTGGGTTTATTGCCGACCGGAAAAAAATTGCGTAACACATTTTGGGCATTTTTCCAGGTTTCCCTTGAAAAAAAATTAAACATTTTCAGCTAAAATTTGAGATTTTTCGAAAAAATATATTTTTTTTTTTTTATTTTCGGGGCCAAACCCCTTTAAAAAAAGGGTTTAAAACCCTGGGGGTTTCGATTTACTCACAACCCTTTCTGGATATAAAACCGAAAAGGGGTTGTGTATTTCCAAATTTTGGGGGTCTTTTTGGGGGTTTTATTTATTAAGTTTGGAACCTTGGGTTGTCCGAAAAACCTGAAATGGCCCCTAAAAAAAACCCGTAAATAAAAAAATGAGGCCCCAAATTCCAGAAGGTGTCCTCCTTTTCTGGGGCTTGTGGTTGACCCAAAATAATGCATAGACCCCACATATGGGATACCCTTGAAAACGGCAGAATTTGGGAATCAATATTAATTGCTTTTCCCCTGAATCACTTTTTACTGTATTTTTTTAAATTTTTAAAAAAATTTTAAAACCGCAAAAAAAAAGGGGAAATTTTAAAATTTTTCACTTCCACTTGTTTTTTTTTCCCTTTTAAAAAACCTAATGGGTTAAAAAACTTCCTAAATGGGGTTTTTGAATTTTTTAAGGGGGGGTTAGTTTCTTAAGATGGGGGTTTTTTAAATGGGGTTTCAAACCCTTCCCAGGTCAATAAAGCCTTTTCGAACTGGACTGGCCCAAAAAAATTTATATTGCAAATTTTTTTTTTAAATTTGAAAATTATACAAAATTTTAAAAAAGGGCCCCCAAAATTTGTCTTTAAAAAAAAAAAAAAAAAAAAAAAAAAAACCCTTTTAAAAAAAATGATCCCCAAACTACAGCAAACCTATGGAAAGATGCTAATAAAAAATTATTTTGATGGAAATTTAACTTTTTGTCTTACATGCGGGAAAATGTTTGAAATATTTAAATTTTTTCCAACAAAAAAATTTGTTTATTTTTCACAAATAAACAAACTTTTTTTTGGAAACCAAAATTTCTTCCCAAATTTAAAAGGGAAAAAGTGTAAAACGAAAAAAACAATCTCTGAATCACTTTGGATGGGTTTTAAAGTGCAAAAAGTTTTTCTCACTTTAAAGTGACTAAATGACAATTTTAAAAAAAGGGGCCCTTGCAGAGGGGCCCAAAAAACTTGCCCCGGGGCGGTAAGGGGCTAAACTTTCAAATTGTTATTGGGGGTAGTCGGGGGTTTGGAAAATTGAGGAGCAAAAGTCGGGGCTTTGGTTTGCCGACCCCAAAAACCCGATAATGCCCATCTTTTCTTTTTGGAAAAAAAAAAGGGGGGGAAGGGCTTGGACCCTAAAAAACCTCCCAACTTTTAAACATGGGGGGGGCCAGCATCATTTTTTTCCCTGCAGGGGGGGACGGGTTTCATAAACAAAAAATGGCATCATGAGGAAAGAACATTATGGCAATACTGAAGCAACATCTCAAGACATCAGCCAGAAAAGTTAAAGCTTGCACGGAAATGGGTCTTCTAAATGGAGACTGACGAGAAGCATACTGCCAAACAGGTTACAAAGTAGCTTAAGGATGACCAAGTCAATGTTTTGGAGTGGCCATCATGAAGCCTTGATCTCAATCTTATTGAAAATATATGGGCAATGGTGAAAAGGCAGGTGCGAGCAAGGCAACCTACAAACATGGCTCAGTTACAACAGTTCTGTCAAGAGCAATGTACCAAAATTCCTACCAACTATTGTGAGAAGCTTGTGGAACAATATCCAAAACGTTTGACCCAAGTCATAAAGTTTAAGGGCAATGCTACCAAATATAATATTGGAATGTATGTAAACTTTTGACTTTGCAGAAAGTAGTAAAAATGCCTTCAAAAAATTCTCTCATATTACTCTGGCATTTGTCAAATATAAATAATTTTGGTAATCATAATTGAGCGAAAACAGGTAAGGTTTATTCTGCTTTCATGTCACATAGTGAGAAAAACATTCATATGTGTCTTTTATATAGTGTATGTCAACTTCTAGTTTCAACTGTATGTGCTTTGCAGGCTGGTATGGATGGCACAAGGCTTGTCCTTGGTTGATTATAAGTTCAAGTTTTTCTCAGTAAGAAAGATAAAAGCAGAGATTGAGAAGCAACTGATGAGACACAGGAGGGAGTTACCTTACCACCCTGGCCACTACTAGAGAAGAGAGGTGGTCAGTAACCTAGATAGGCTTAGGTAAATAAGCAGGAGATGAGAACTGCTCTAACTGAAGCAGAATCAGAATAGCATTGTATTTGGTAGTAATCTTCACTGTTGTCAACATCTTAAAGCTATTCATTGAAATGTGAATACCTCTTAAATAGAGGAGGTTCCTTTGTTCAAGTTCCTTATCTCCTGGCCAGAGTGGAAAATATGTACAAATGGCTTCTTTCGCTTTGGAGGAAATGTCTTATCCTGCATTACTGTTTTAACTATTAATTACCCCAGTGGTGGTTCTGCAGGGAAAAGTAATATTTACTGCCAGATGTACCCACAAATTACACTGGATTTGCTGGGAGCCCCAGCACAAGAGTGCTTTGTGATTTATCTTCTTTAACTTTAACAGTTAGGAGTTTTCTAAAATGCAGAACATGTTATTGGTCATCAGTTACTGCTTTTTATAAGATTGATGGCTTAGACTATTTTGGCCCCTATATTATGTACATGTAAATTGTTCTGTGCATTTTTTTTTATTTTTTATAGCTAGTGATAATAAACTGTCTTAATCAATAAATGGCATATGCACTATAGCATTTACGTTTCAGATTTTAAAGTATATTTAAAATGTTCTAGCTAGCTTGACCTTGCAGAGTGATTGAGATATTATGAATAGATTGATCTATATATCTCAATCACTCTGCAAGGTCAAGCTAGCTAGAACATTTTAAATATACGTTAACATCTGAAACGTAAATGCTATAGTGCATATGCCATTTATTAAGACAGTTTATTATCACTCTAGCTATAAAAAATGTGTGTGTATATATATGTGTGTGTGTGTGTGTGTGTGTATATATATGTATATGTGTGTGTGTGTGTATATATATATATTATATATATATATAAATATATATATATATATATATATATATATATATATATATTATATATATATATATATATATATTATAATTATTGGAGAGAGGGAGGGTGAATGACCTTACATAGAAGATTTTGGAACTTTTATCACTTACTTGTCCGGGTTGCCAGGATACTGAATGCCTGGTCCTTGCTTGGCGACCAGAACGTTAAGTTGCAGCATCGCTAGGTTTACTATAGCAATTAGGCTGGGTTCACACTGCAGTATTTTGATTATTGTTTGCAAGCCAAACCAGGAGTGAATCAAAAACACTCAAGGTACGCCTCATCCCATTGCACAGGGAAAAGTTATAGGTTCCAGTCCTGGTTTTGGTTTACAAATACTGATGTAAAATACTGACCAGAAAACTGCTGTGTGAACCCAGCCTCAGAATGCCTGAAGCTCCTTGCAGTCCAGCTGCCTTTCAACCTTAGGCTAAGTACACACAGCATATGTCAAAATGCCATTCAAAATCCGACGGCCTTTTGACATTGCTGGATCATGGCAGGGCCACTACTTATGCCGCAGATTTGCACAAAAACCGCCTTCGTTTTTCAGATTTGCCATCGACCCTCACAATTGAATGTATGGGAGTGTGCCGGAATCCTGCGGGATATGCAACATGTTGTATATTCTGCCTGGTTTTAAAACAGATGGTAAAAGAAATCCGTGCTGTGTAAGTTGTTGTTTATGCAGCACAGTGTACTAAATCCACCGAAAAAGATTAGGTAGATTGTGAATCATTAAATTATTACATGTTGGCTACTGTAATAACTAGACTGAACTGTTTTTACAGTGTGCAGTGAACAGCAGAAGACTCGCCCCTCACTTTTCAGTCAAGGTCTACAAAATGAACTAACAACCCGTTTTTTATTCTACAGTAATTTAGAAAACAAATGCCCTTAGATGGATGGAAAGAGTGCAGGGTTAAATGTACAGTGCTTGAGACGGTTAAATTAATTTTGCAGATGGGCTCACACAATTTTATCTAAATGTGTTAAAAGAACCTCAAATATATAAGCATAGTAAATCTAGCAGTAAAGCCATTATTTAAAATGATGTAAATTTTCTATTTTTATGTACCCTTTGCTGCGGAGTGTCTTTTTGCACTGCAGATTTGCATCTGCCTATTGTTTTTAAATTTTTAGTAGATGCTGAAGTTAGGTTCACGTTGCATTTGTAAGTAATGTTTAGCGCACACAGACACTGGGAAAGCTCTTGACGTAGCCGCTAGAGCAGAGGTCCCCAACTCCAGTCCTCAAGGCCCACCAACAGGTCATGTTTTCTGGCTGTCCTTAACATTGCACAGGGGATCTAATTATGCTGCACAAGTGATATAATTATGGTCAGTGCATTCTGTGGGAGATCCTGAAAACATGACCTGTTGGTTGGTCTTGAGGACTGGAGTTTGGGAACACTGCGCTAGAGATTTTTTTTACTCCATTCCACAAATGGACATAACCGTACATCCAGATTAGCAGGGACTTACTGCAAATAGGTGTACAGTTATGTCTGTTGGATGGCACTGCCTTAGAGGAGCTACCTGTGCCATCCGGTGGGAGCCGGCTATAACATACAGCTGAGCTGTAGCTGCCTAGATCAAGGCTTACTAGATCCCAGATAATTAACCACTTAGATGCTGTGGTCATTAGCGGCCAAGGGATTCAAGGGTTTTGGCAGAGAGATGGGGGCCCCCTGTGTTCTGCATTGGTACTCTAAGACATGATTGCGGGGTGCCACTGTTTGCAATAACAGCCAGTGTCTAAACAGCCTCTGGTCAGTATGTGATGTATGCCTGTCAGGCACTGCCCAAAAGCAGGGTCTGACAGTCTTAATAACAGATAAGCCATTGCAGTACTGCACTGTATTATAACTGTGATCAAGCAATTGCTCTGTCTAGTCCCATAATAGGTCAAATAAAAATTACAAAAAATAAAAAACGCAAATCACCCTTTCCCCATTACAAATGCTTATCACTCAAAATCGAGTATAAAAAAAGTACTTATTTGGTACGTGATGACCCAAGTTATAAAATTGTTATTGAACCCGAACGATGAAGACTGCAAAAAAAAAATAATTTGTTTTGGGGGTGTTTAGTTTTGGCACTCGAAATGATACAGTGGGGAAAAAAACGTTTTTAGTCCGCCACCAATTGGGCAAGGCCTGTAATCGGCATCATAGGTAGACCTCAACTATGAGAGACAAAATGAGAAAACATATCCCGAAAATCATTGTCCGATTTGGAAAGAATTTATTTGCAAATTATGGTGGAAAATAAGTATTTGGTCACATACAAACCAGCAAGATTTCTGGCTCTCACAGACCTCAAACTTCTTCTTTAAGAGGTTCCTCTGTCCTCCACTCATTACCTGTAGTAATGGTACCTGTTTGAACTTATCAGTATAAAAGACACCTGTCCACAACCTCAAACAGTCACACTCCAAACTCCACTATAGTGAAAACCAAAGAGCTGTCAAAGGACACCAGAAACAAAATTGTAGCCCTGCACCAGGCTGGGGAAGACTGAATTGACAATAGGCAAGCAGCTTGGTGTGAAGAAATCAAGTGTGGGAGCAATAATTAGAAAATGGAAGACATACAAGACCACCGATAATCTCCCTAAATCTGGGGCTCCACGCAAGATCTCACCCCGTGGGGTCAAAATGATCACAAGAACGGTGAGCAAAAATCCCAGAATCACACTGGGGACTTAGTGAATGACCTGCAGAGAATTGGGACAAACGTAACAAAGGCTACCATCAGTAACACACTACGCCGCAAGGGACTCTGATCCTGCAGTGCCAGATGTGTCCCCCTGCTTAAGCCAGTACACTTGCGGGCCCATCTGAAGTTTTCTAGAGAGCATTTGGATGATCCAGAAGAGTATTAGGAGAAAGTCAGATGAAACCAAAGTAGAACTATTTGGTAGAAACACAACTTGTTGTGTTTGGAGGAGAGAGACTGCTGAGTTTTATCCAAAGTACACCATACCTACTGTGAAGCATGGGGGTGGCAACATCATGCTTTGGGGCTGTTTCTCTGCAAAGGGACCAGGACGACTGATCCGTGTATGGGAAAGAATGAATGGGGCGATGTATCATGAGATTTTGAGTGCAAACCTCCTTCCATCAGCAAGGGCATTGAAGATGAAATGTGGCTGGGTCTTTCAGTATGGCAATGATCTTAAGCACATCGCCAGGGCAACAAAGAAGTGACTTTGTAAGAAGCATTTCAAGGTCCTGGAGTGGCCTAGCCAGTCTCAAAGTCTCTACCCCACAGAAAACCTTTGGAGGGAGTTGAAAGTCAGTGTTGCCCAGCGACAGCCCCAAAACATCACTCAAATCATCAGCTCTTGCGGAGATCTGCATGGAGGAATGGGCCAACATACCAGCAACAGTGTCTGCCAACCTTGTGAAGACTTACAGAAAACGTTTGACCTCTGTAATTGCCAACAAAGGATATATAACAAAGTATTGAGATTAACTTTTGTTATTGACTAATACTTGTTTTCCACCATAATTTGCAAATAACTTCTTTCCAAATCGGACAATGTGATTTTCGGAATTTGTTTTCTCATTTTGTCTCTCATAGTTGAGGTCTACCTATTATGTCAATTACAGGCCTCTCATCTTTTTAAGTGGGAGAACTGGCACAATTGGTGGCTGACTAAATACTTTTTTCCCCACTCTACCTGAAAGACATGCTCTCAGAAAAGGAGCTCCCTAAAATCCGGTAGCTGCTGCTTCATTTTTAAGGCCCTTTGTTTTTATAAAGTAGCCCACAAATGGGATTCATGGGACTCCATTGTGTTCTGAGAAAACAACCTAAGTGCTTCAGCAGTTTTGTCTTTCTGTGCTTAGAGATTAGTCAAAGCAGATTTCCTTGTTTTATTTTATGTTGTGCTGGCTAGCTTTTGTGTTTTGCGCAATTCCTTCTGGATTTTTTCAGTTTTATCAGTCCCAATGCCTCTTAATATATGTGCTCACTACTAAGCATGGTCAAACACGTGGGGGGAAAGTGAAAGTTAATGGGACTTGGCTGTCAGCACTTTAAAAGTACACGCTGCCCAGCTGGTACTTTTCAAACACCCAGCACATTGCGGCGTGTACAGTATGTGCCTCAATACGCCGTGTAAACATACCCTTAGAGGCTGCAAGCGGTATGAACAAGGACTGATACTACGTCCGAAACATGTAAGCTTTGTTACTATGCTATGTTTTTTTACCCTCTGTACGAAGATTATGGAATAAAGATTGTGCTATGTTACAACGTTGCTTACATTGCATCATACTGCACTTTTTTTCAGTATGCTATATTAAGGTTTTGAATGATTTTCTGGAGAAATAAAAAAAACAAATCTCGCATTTTACAAAAAATAAAACGAGAGCAGATGGATCTGTAAACACAACATTCCATATAAAAAGAAAAAAATGCTCACAACTAATCAGAACTCCATTTTTATTTTTGCCTAAAAACCAAAAAAGAAAAACCTAAACAGTGGGTAATAATAATTTGTCTTTAGAACAGTTTATTTGCAATTTACACATCCAGTTTTAGTGCAGATGAAATTACACTACTCGCAAAAAGTTAAGGATATTTGACTTTTGTTTGAAATTTCAGGATGAACATAACGCTTCTTGAGAATCGTTTTAAATTCTCTTAAGACCATCTCTCATCTTTAGAATGCACATGTCCAACTGTTCACTGCTTCACTACTTTTTACACAACTTGCTTATCTCTAATAATAAGCGTAGTGGCAAAATTCCCAACAGGTATTTTGAATCCTGAATAAATTTAGGGGATTAATTTCATTTGGGATTTAAACAGTCCTCCTCATCATGCTGTTCACATTTTGACATCATGAGACCAAGACTTCAACTTACAATTGATCGACATTACTCCATTACTGCGTCTTTCTATGCCATGCCCTGCGGAACTGATTTATGAATGCCACACAACTCCAGCCATGTGTAAAGGAGGTGAGAGGCACATTGGACCATTCGGAACAGTTGGTGTGGTCTTTGTGCTAAACAACCTGACCACATCACCAGGCACAGGCATCGTTGTCTTGCGTGGGTCAGGGAGCATCTATGCTGGACGAGAGACCAGTGGTCCTCAGTGCTGTTCACTGATGAAAGTTGAGTCACTCTGAGCAGAAATGATGGCCGCCAACGATGCCGGAGACATCAAGCAGAGGGCTATGCATCAGCCACTGTTGTCACCAGACAAACCATTCGTATTGGTGGTGGTGTTAGTGTGGGCAGGTGTGTCTATTCAATACGGAACTCCCCTACACTTTGTGAATAGTACAGTAAGTTGGTGTAAGGATTTACTCGCCTATCAGACCTCACTGACTGTTTTACATACAGCAAAGGCTTATGGGCAAAGAGCTGAGGAACTCAAATCCTTTTCACTTTGCAAAGTTTCTGCGAGCTCCATTGTGAATTGAGGATAACTACATCTAATAGAGTGCACTGGGGAGTTCCTCAGCTCTTTTCCCATAAGCCTTTGCTTTATGCAAAACAGTCAGTGAGGTCCGATAGGCAAGTAAATCCTCACACCAACCAATTTATTGGTGGCTCTCCTCAAGGAGAGATCTTTCCCCCTTCTATGCCACTTTCGCCTCTCACCCAGCCAAACCAGTAAGTTCGACGCTGCACTGACGAGGGGCAAAACTCTGCAGAGTTCCTGCGAGCTGCATTGTGAATTGAGGATAACTACATCCAATAGAGTGCGCTGTGGAGTTCCTCAGCTCTTTTCCCATAAGCCTTAAAGGGGTTGTCTCACTACAAGGATTGCTTTTCATATTAAAGATCTTGCAAAAATAAGTCACTTTGCAATATATGTCCATTAACAGTGTCCTACCTATTCCTAGATATCCCCTCTTGTATGGACTGCATCAGCTTCTCAGGTCACTATAGCTACAGACCTGTTTACTCTCTCTTGATAGGCTGCCAGCACTGGTCGCTATAGCTACAGACCTGGCTTCTACTGCAGCCTAGTAGAAGCCAGTAAACACGCCCCTGAATTCAAAATGAAACCAAGAAAACAGGACTGAGGTAATATGAATCGATGTAGTGAGACAACCCCTTTAACATTATTCTAGTCATTGTGTCTCTGCATGAACAACACTGGGCTAATTTCATCTTCATGAATGACAATGCTCCAGCTCATCGATATTGCATCATAAGGGAATGCTGTTGGAGACTGGGGTAATTCAAAAGGAATAGCATGCACTTTCTCCAGACCTGAACCACCTAGAAAACCTGTGGGATCAGCTGAGTCACCATTTTGAACCTTGATGACCTGAGGGGTGCCCTTCAAGAAAAATGGGATGCCATGCCTCAGCACTCAATAACTCGACTTGTGAACAGCATGAGATGTTGTTGTCGAGATGTAATTGATGCTCAAGGCCACATGACACATTATTGAGACCTTGACATTTCTTGATGGTGTCTACCCTTCACTGTTGTTGGCTTTTGTTTCATTAAATTATTTGAGATGATAAAATCAGCATTGCGTACTATGACTTAAATGACCTACTTTAAAGAGGACCTATCACAAATTTTCACATTTGCTTTCAAAAGCAAATGTAAAAATAAGCACTTATTAAAAATGCATAATCTAAATGTTAAAAAAATCCCTGTTTAGGTCACGTGACCAGTGCTAGCGAGTTCAGAACAAAGTCGGCACCAGGCAGTCACACATAAGCTCCCAGCATGCACTGTTGTGCTTGCGTCACCCTCCCATGATGCATAGCGTCATGGAAGAGTAGTTTATGGGAGTTTTAAAGCAGCTTTTCTCTGTGGATCTACTGAGCAGCCACCAGTGCTGCTGGAAGGGCAAGGTGCTGGAGTTAGCAGCGCTCTGTGGATCCACAGGGGCTCCATGCTGCACTGACAAACCTTCTGTAAGGCTATGTCTACACTGCAGTGGACAAAAAACGACCAGAAAACGAATTACTAAAAATGTTCATGAAACTGAGTTTTCTGTCCACTGCCTGACAAAAGCATCTGAAAAAACGTCCGTTTTTTGGTGCGTTTTTCGGAGTGTCTTTGATCTGCTTTTTAATGTATGCACAAATTAAGCCATTGGATGTAAACTACACCCTACAGGTGGAGTTAACATGTGAAGTAGTCACTTCCTTTAGATCACTGTAGCCATTGTGAGCACATTGTCCTATGTATGCTACTGCTTTATTAAATTTTGCACCAGATTCTTGCACCAAATCCACAAAAATCCACATTATCTTTGCATACAGCAAGATAACTGTATTAGCGTCAAAATCTGTAAAGAAAAGGATTTTGGCGACAAATTCCCAAAAAACGCATTATTGCGCCAAGTTCCGTTAAAAAAAAAATATTTTGTGTCAGAAGCGTGATCAGTTTATTAGCGCCAAAATTTTTAAAGATATTGAACTAAGCCCCAGACTCCGTCAAAAAACGGATTCTGGCGCCGAAATCCGTAAAATTTTTTTATTTATTTGCGTCAAAAGCTAGATCACTTTATTAGTGCCAAAATCTGTAAAGATACGGATTTTAGCCCCAAAAGCCATAAAAAATGGATTTTTGCGCCCAAATCTGTAAAAAAAAAAAAAAAAAAAAAAAAAATTAGTGCCAAAAAACGTAAAAAATGGATTCTGGCGCCAAAATCCGTAAAAAACCATATTTTCTGCGTCAGTAGCGAGAACTTTATTAGCGCCAAAATATGTTTAGAAAAGGATTTTAGCATCAAAATCTGTAAAAAAAAAAAAAAACAAAAAAAAAAAACGTATTTTTAGCGAAAAAAATATGAATTGCGCAAAAATCGTTAGCGACCAAAGCATGATCATTTGATTACAAAAGGTACAAAAAAGGACTCATCAGACATTTGTATGCAAATTTGATAAGATATAACCTTTGTTACACCCACTATTGTTGGGACTTGGGTCTCCTGGGAGGGTTTTCATTGAAAAATCGCGGCAAAAAACACTGCGAAAACGCGCCAAAAGACGTCCGGCGCTTTCCATAGACTCCTGTAGTAAATTTTCCGCCCTGCTCTGGCGTTTTTTAGAGCATGTTGCAAAATACGACCAGTAAAAAAAACGAGCAGAAAAAAGAAGCTCAGTGTAGACAGCAGGACTTTTACAATAGATGCCTATGGAAGATGATTACAGTCGTTTTTCCAGCGTTTTTAGAAAACAAAAAACGCTGAAAAAACTAATGTTTTTCTGTGCAGTGTAGACATAGCCTAACAATTCAGGCACTACAGCTGCTGTTTGCCAAGCAGCCAGGGCCTGTCCCGATACCAATAAGCTGTGCAGCACCAAGTACAGACAAGGAGGCTCAGTCCTGCCCTTATAAACTGGGTACAGGAGTGCCGGCTCCTGAAATGCTGCACCCAGCTTATAAGGGCTGAGCCTCACTGTGTGTGCTCACTGCTGCCTGTGTTATAATTCGCCTGGCCAAACAAAAGTGAAGCATGGGCTGCAGCAGCCAGCACCAGGATCACACACGAGGTCCTGCCCTGCTGGGCTGCCTTATGCCTCAGGGTAGTAGCTCCGCCTTCCATCCTCTGAGATCTGGCAGTGTGTCATTCAGTCCAGTCTCCTGCAGAAGCCAGATCCTGCACACTGCCCCACACTGACACTAGCAGTGGTCTATATGGATGTTATAGGCAGAATGTTAGCCCATGCTGTCCATACAGGTCCATTACTAGCCTTGGTGGAATTTAGCCTCTATAGTTACACAATTAATATCACCTCTGTGGGGGCTGATACATACATGACTGCTATAGGGGATAATTATAACCCCCCTACAGAAGTCATAACTGCTTATATAGGTGCTATTACTAGGGTCATAAAAGACCCAAGGCTAGTAACTGAATACTGTGGGCTGAACAAGTAATTAAAGGGACACTATTGTCATTTTTTTCATTTATCAACAAGCAATATGTGTGTAATAAAAAAAAAAAAAAATTTTTATATATATATATATATATATATATATATATATATATATTTTTACTCCACCGGCCACTTTATTAGGTACACCTGTCCAAACTGCTCGTTAACACTTAATTTCTAATCAGCCAATCCACATGGCGGCAACTCAGTGCATTTAGGCATGTAGACATGGTCAAGACAATCTCCTGCAGTTCAAACCGTGCATCAGTATGGGGAAGAAAGGGGAGTTGAGTGCCTTTGACCGTGGCATGGTTGTGGGTGCCAGAAGGGCTGGTCTGAGTATTACAGAAACTGCTGATCTCCTGGGATTTTCACGCACAACCATCTCTAGGGTTTTTACAGAGAATGGTCCCGGGAAAAAGAAAAAACACCCAGTGAGCGGCAGTCCTGTGGGCGGAAATGCCTTGTTGATGCCAGAGTACAACGGAGACTGGGCAGACTGGTTCGAGCTGATAGAAAGGAAAACAGTGACTCACATACCCCACCCGTTACAACCAAGGTAGGCAGAAGGAGCATCTCTGAACGCACAGTACGGCGAACTTTGAGGGGAGATGGGCTACCAGCAGCAGAAGACCACAACCGGGGTGCCACTCTTTCAGCTAAGAACAGGAAACTGAGGCTCCAATTTGCCCAAGCTCATCGAAATTGGACAGTAGAAGATTGGAAAAACGTTGCTGGTCTGATGAGTCTCGATTTTGCTGCGACATTCGGATGGGAGGGTCAGAATTTGGCGTCAACAACATGAAAGCATGAATCCATCCTGCCTTGTATCAACGGTTAGGCTGGTGGTGGTGGTGTCATGGTGTGGGAATATTTTCTTGGCACTCCTTTGGGCCCCTTGGTACCCAATTTAGCATCGTTGCAACACCTTGTGGAATATATGCAACGAAGAATTGAGTCAGTACTTAAGGAAAAAGGGGGTCCAAACCTTTACTAGCATGGTGTACCTAAAAAAGTGGCCGGTGAGTGTGTGTGTGTGGGGGTGTAATATTTTTATATTTTTATATATATATATATATTTATAATTTATTTTATTTATACATACCAAAAATAGTCAGCTGAAATTTAACAATGACAGCCACCGCGTATGGACAGATCGCCCGGGCCTGCTCCATACAACATTCACACTTTCGGATTTAGGGGGATCATCCAAAAAGGAAAGGGTTTTAACAGAAATATCCCACTCCCCGGCCATTTTTATTAGGACACCTTGTAAGTAAGGGTTTGGGACCCCTTTTGTTCAAAACTGCCTCAATTTTCGTGCAAAGATTCAAAAAGGTGTTGCAACGAGCTCATTGGTCCCAAGGGGCCCCAAAAGTGCAAGAAAAATATTCCCTAAAACTTTGAGCTCTGGTTCCATATCTTGATCAAAATTTTTAAGTGCCCACGACTTTTTGTGGTCTAAAATCGGGTCCTACCTATCTTTCCCTCTAAATCGACCCAATCGGCCTCTATGGGTACCGACCCCCATTATTCAGAGAGAAAAAATAAAAAACCCCCAAACCAAAGCTGCCCTTCTTATGAAGCCTTCAAAACTGCCTCAATTCTTCGGGGCATGATTCAAACAAGGTGTTGCAACGATCAAAATTTTGGTCCCAAGGGGCCCAAAGTGCCAAGAAAATATTCCCCCACCATGACCCCACCACCACCAGCCTGACCTTTTGATAAAAGGCAGGATGGCCCAATGCTTTCATGTTGTTGCCCCAAAATTTTCTGACCCTACCATCCAATGTCGCAGCAGAAATCGGACCATCAGCCCGGCAAACCTTTTTTCCCAATCTTTACTGTCCAATTTCGTGAGCTTGGGCAAATTGGCCCAGTTTCCTTTCTTAGCTGAAAGGAGTGGCCCCCGGTGTGGTTTTGCTGCTTGGCCCTTTGCCCCCAAAGTTCGCCGTCTGTGCGTTCAGAGATGCTCTTTTTCCTCCCTTGGTTGAAAGGGGGTGGCTATTTGAGTCATGTTGCCTTTTTATCAGCTCGAACCCGTCGCCCATTCTCCTTTGACCTCTGGGATCAACAAGGGATTTCCGCCCCCAGGACTGCCCCCCTCATGGATGTTTTTTTTTTTTTCGAACCCTTCTCTGTAAACCCCAGAGATGGTTGTGCGTAAAATCCCCGGGATCAGCGTTTTGAAAAACTCAGACCACCCTTTTGGGGCCCCAAAAACCATGCACGTTAAAAAAGGGACTCAAAACACCTTTCTTCCCCCTACTGGCTGGGTTTTAACTGCAGGGATTGTCTTGACCAGTTTTACATCCTAAAAGCACTGATTGCCGCCTTGATTGGCTGATTAGAATTAAATGTTAAGAGCAGTTGGACAGGGTCCTAAATAAAGGGCCCTGAGTGATGTGGTGGCGTCAACTGTTTTCTTATTTTGCGGGCGGTTGTTGCCTGCTGTAATTAACACTTTAGACTCCATTGTGTCATAGACAGGGTATAATAGGTAATGATTAAAAAGCTTATTTAAGAATAGTACTTCCCTTTTTAAAGGGAAAAAAATTTTGCCCTTAGTGATTTAAGTCTGTAGGGGACTATTTTGTTAAAGAAAAAAAAAAAAAAAAATTTCAAAACACCCCCCCTTTTTCCCTTTTACAAATAATAAAAAAGGAAAGAAATGGGGGCTCAAAAGTCCTGTCTGTAAAATCCTATTCAGAAAAATCCGCTTTATTAAATTGACATCATTTAGCCCATTTGCTGAACACTGGAGAAGAAAAAAAAATCCTAAATTGTGGATTTTTTGGCAATTTTTTTAAATTCCCAGAAATTGAAATATAAAATAATAAAAAAATTCGCCTGAAATGCCAAAATGGTTCCAATAAAAAGTGTTCCTCAACATGCAAAAAATGCCCCATTACTCAGGTCCATAGGTGGTAAAGCAAGAAAGTTACTGGCATTTCTGCAAAAAATGTAAAACACTGAATTTTCACAAAAACATAAAGCCTATACAAATTTTGTAGCACCACATTCATATAAGACAAACCACGTGGTTTAGGGGTTTTGTTGGCAATCAGTGGGCATTATAATGTCTCTTAGCATATTATATTAAAATATGTTGTTATATCCTTTATTTTATTAACTTATCTGCGGCGTACTCTTATCCTCTATCACATTTTCAGAGAGACAGTAGATAAATATACACACATATAGGTAGCTGGATATTTATACAGACACACACAAATAATAAGAAAAACCCTTTTAATTTTTTTCCTAGTATTTCAAATTTTCAATATGAAAAAAATAAGTGGCTTCTTTTGATTCAGAATCTGATTTTGCATCAGAGAGCTGAGAAGCGGAGATTGTAGATTGTAAGCCCTCACGGGCAGGGACTTCTCTCCCTCTGTACCACTTGTTAGTCACTTATTGTCACTTTGTACTTGTTTGACCAATGTTATTAATGTACCCGCCTGAAATGTACAGCTCCCTGGAATCAAGGGCGCTCCAAAATAAATGATGATGATGATAATAATAATAACTGCAGTGCATAGAAGCCTGGAATTCTGGCGCATATAGGCTTGGAATTAGGGGGCGGTGCCTATATGGACACAGCGTGTTAAACTGCCAACCACAAGATGGCCGCTCCACCATCAGCTGTTTTCAAGATGGTTCCCTCACTGGTGACAGGTTCTCTTTAAGGATAAAATCACTGTAGTGTGGTTTTTTTTTTTTTTTTTACATTTTCCATAAATTTTACCTAAAGCCAAATATCCCTTACTACTTGTGAGCAGTGTACTTCCTACTTCTGTATAGTAGATGTTTACCAACTAGACCTGGTAAGTGTGTACTTTTGTTTTTCAGGGTCTGTGAACCTTTATCAAAGCTGTTTTAACAGGCTGCTAGTTTAATATGAGACACATTTCTTACAGCCTTTTGGCTTACTGACATGGTTTTTAAAGAGTTTATTATTTTCTTTGTAGTACTTTTGTAGCATCAGTTGTCTAGAAAACATTGTTTTTCATTTGCTGTATTTTGATATTTTTTTTCTTATTCCTTATTCTTGTGTTTTCTAAGGTATGTATTTTTTTACATTTGCAATAGAATTTTGCAGCCATTTTTCTTGTTTGGGCGTTCGTGCTTTCTTTAGCTGACAAAATATAGTCCTCTGCAACTTAAACGTTCTCCAACCATCTTTTCTTTTCTTACGGTAGGTGTAGTAGGTATCTTAGAACCTTGTTCCTTGCCGTTAAAGGTGTACTCCAGGATTTAACATTAATGGCTTACCTTTAGGACAGGCAGACACACCACTGTTTGCCTGTCACTGCAGTTTACCCCTATTTTAGTGACATGGGTTCTTCTTTAAATCCTATTATAAATCTTTGATTGCTAAATCGGTTTCAGCCTACAGTGTCACCTTGCCCTTTTTTTTAAATGCTGTCACTTCTTGTTGTCTAATACTACTTTGGGTTGGGGATTCCATAGCTTGATTGTAAAGACCCTGTCCATTTTTATTCCTGTAATTTTCTACTGCTGCTCTTTCAATCTACTAAGTATGGGTACTGAACCTAAGGATAGGACATTAGTGCAAAATCCTGGAAAAGCCCTGCAAATGTGTAGTCATTGCACATCCTCTAGTTAGGTGTTTTTGCAACCTCAAAAGGTAAATATCCTTTTGTTGATTTAAAGAAAGATATTTTCCTTTAACAGAAACAATGTTTCCTCTTCCCATATTTATCTGCGATAGTTGCTATCCTATGATGAGTGTTTTATTTTGCTATTTGTTGTCTTTGCATCAGTAGTTTTTCTGTTGATTTTATTATACCATCAAACTTTAAACCCCTGTTTATTATTGACTCTCCTTACATGTGATTCCACCCAGGGACATTTTCATTTCCTTCACAGATATCCTCTTTCAAGGTAGGTTAAAATAGAATTTGCATACTTAAAGCCCAAAACCATCTTCTATTTTTGTGATCTCTTCTAAGTACAGTGATACATTAGCCGTCCGCTATACAGTTAACTTCTTTGAGTGCATGGTGAGCAATTAAAAGAAAAATGGGACATTATTTACTTATAATCACAGAGAAAAGGCCGTCCTAACTGCTACAGAGGCAGGTAAAAAATTAATTCCAGAAGGGGGCAAGAAACAAACATTGACATGGGTTGCGAACTTGCAGCAAGTATGGTCTTTTGTTTGGGATTTCTAGTGTATGGTGCCAACTACTGTTTCCTGCGCTAAAACAGCATTGTGCCTCCTTAAATCTTCCTGTACAGCAAATAGCTGTGGTGCCACAGTGCACTGAACAAACAGATCAGTTGCATGCCCCGAAGTTGGACTCTTATCACTAGGATATGCCAACACATTACGATTGGTATGTCATCCGTGCATAAGGTGGGAAAATGCTTTAATTCTAAGGTTTGGGCATTGCATTGTTTTCTTGGTACACATGTTGGGAAAGAAGTCCAAGAGAGAAGTAAAGCAGTTGCCCATGCCTCTAGTACACCTCATTTTCGAATAATAACAGCAACAACTTGATTAGTCTATTTGCCCACAGCCACCAATTTTCTCTTGCACCTGTGCTTTGCTGATTCTGTTAGGCTATGCCCACGCAAAATACTTGTCAGATTCTAATCTAAATCTGACCAGTATTTACACTTTTTGTCCCATTTTTTGGACAGCGGCTTTTGGCTTTCGGCCATCCTATGTAATTCAACTATACCGCTGTTTTCAAGTGAAATATGGCGGATTATATAGCATGTTCTAAGTTCTTTTTGATCCGGTTTTTTGGGTTTCAAATCTGACCCCAGAAAATCCGAGCTATGTAGACTACAACTTGGATTTTCTGTTGAGGTCAATGGGGATGGATTTACAGGGTGATTTACAGTTTTCAAGTCCGAAAACTGTTTCAAAATCAGTCCAGAAACCCATGCCGTGTGGACATGGCCCAAGTCTCAGACTTGGAATAGCTCTTTAATCTTTTCTAGTTTTTGATGATAATGGATTTTTTCCTAATCACACTCCATCTTAACCGTTGAAATTGCTGAAGCCCTCCATTGTATGAGTAGTTTTTTCCTTATCCTCTTATTTTTCTACAAAACACTAAATTCTTTTCTGCACATAATTTTTATTAACTGAGTAAGCTCCCACGATCTATCTGGTGAGTGCTGCAGGTAATTGTAAGTTATGCTACTTGTGGGATTCTTGCTCTAGAGTGCTTGACCAGTGGGGAAAAAATGTTGTAAATTAGGCCCCATTGGCACTTCACTTTGGGCTATGTCGCTGATATCTTAGGTGATGCCCCGACATATATCGCACCAGAACCATAAGGCCCCGTTCACACGGCTTATTTGCCGACGGATTGGCGCCGTATTCCGCGCCGGATTTGTGCTTCAATACGGCGCCAATCCGTCGGAGTCATTACGGTAATCCACTGCTCTCATAGAGAACAGTGGAAATCCGTCGCTCCTCCCCGCTCGGCAAATCCGCCGCGGGGGGAGAAAGTGACATGCACATTATTTACGGTGCGGACGCGCCGTAAACAATGCATTGTCTATGGGGCCAGGAGCGCCGCCCCCGCCGCGCTCCGGCCCCGCCCCCGTCCTGCCCTGTATTCACGGCGGATTTGTGCGCTCAATACGGCGCACAAATCCGCCGTGAATAAGCCGTGTGAACACGGCCTTAGTGCCTATAGGGTGCACATATTCAGCACTATGTATGAAATCTAGCAACAACACTTTGTTGCCTATAGCAACCAAACAGAGCTCAGCTTTTATTTTCAGGAGCTTATACACGGGCTCTGGTTTATGGAAAACATACTTACTGCCGCAAACGGGGGGTATTTGGGAGTCGCGTGTAAGGCTTTTAACCGAGTCGTAGGGGGCCGGGCCCCCATGACTGTATTCTCACGCCGTGGAATCGCCGCAAGAAATTTGACTGTAATCTCCCGCGGTACAATACAATTACAAGCGGGAGAGGAGGTGTAATCCATAGTTTTGAGAGTATGGTTCCCGTAATTATGGGGCGCATTTTCCGGGGTTTTAAGTGCGGTACGCGTGAAATGCGCTCCAAAATAAGCTGTGTGAAATACCTTAGCTTAAAAAATAGCAAACGGGGGGTCAGCATAAGTGTTCCTTTATTCAAGAATCCAGAGTACAAACATCTGCAACGTTTCGACCCACACCCGGGACTTTGTCAAGCTTGTTTGGAGGATTTATAAAAGAGGACTTCGGTGCTGTCCAAACTACATTTTTGCATACCCTTACTGCTAGACGGTTTTCATACATGAGGGCTATATCTGTTCTATTACGTGTTTGTACAACTTGATGTTATGTACACAAAAGTTCAAAAACACAATAATATGCCACAATGTAGCTATTCGCTGGCTTTTACATATTGCCCAGGTGTAGCCTTAATCAGGGAGCCTCCTCACCTCCCCATTCACTCAAGCAAAAACAAACTCAAGGCTTTGTGAACTGCAAAATTTCGCTTTTTTTTTTTTTTTATTTTTGGTGGAATTGTGTATTTTAGACCCCATGGTCCAGTAGTCTTTTTTCGTCATGAAAAATCGAAATAAAGGCAATACTTTGCTGCATATAGCTTAAATTTCCATAATAGGTCCGCAGAGAGCTGACAAATGGTGCGCACACTACCCAAACAAATTTCGAAAAATCTACGTTTCTTTGTCAGGCATGCGCAGTGTGAGGAATAGAGGAAGGAGGCTACATATAGCATGGGAAAACCACAGATTCTACGGAAATAGATGAGGACTAGGCAAGTTTTTTTTTTGGGGGGGGGGGAGGGAAGGGAGAGAGGAGCTGATACGAGAGTGCAGGGGGAGGTGTCCTGGACAATGCCACACACAAAACTACTTTTTGGCGAGTTGTTACCAATACAATACCCTTTTTACTCAATGCTCAGTTTTTTTCCTTTTTAGATTCCCCTTAAGATTTTGTGAGGCTCCTTTTTAACGTAGAAATGGTTGTTCTTTTCAGTGTCATGATCTTTTGGTTGGAGTGGAGAGTGGTTACAAAGAATGTCTCTCGCTTTGGAAATTGTCCTTACCTGAATCTCACAAACCTATTAAACACATATTGCTCTGGATGAGCACTGTTGTGCTTAATTTACCGTGTGATTGTGCTGCAGGAAACTTGGGCATTTATGCTATGCAAATTACAGTACATAAGAAAGCTAGGGTATGCAGCAGGGGAAAACTTTGGTCTCGGCTGATTACTGGGGGACCTTTCTAGTAAGTAGGGATTGTCCAAAGCAAAGAACATGTGCTTTCTGTCTAACTGGAATATGAACATGATGTACTCCTCACATTGTCAAGTCTCTTAGTGGGACTGAAGAATTAAAAAAAAAAAAAAAAAAAAAAAAATAAAAACAAGGGGGAATTTTTTGTCTCTGTAACAAAAAAAAATCC
>JAODAL010010479.1:0-104917 GCA_025379985.1 Phyllomedusa bahiana | reverse complement strand
ACCAAAAAAAATATATATGTTTGGCTTTTGGAAAAAGAGGGGTTTATTTTTGCCCAAGCCCCCACCCAAAACAACGTTTAAATTTAAAACCTGGATTTTAAATTGCGCAATAGTTGAGCACCCAAAAAATGAAGTGGTATTTGTATTTTTAAAAACGCTGTTTTCTTTAAAGGGAATAAAAAAGGAAACCTGGCTTAGCCCCCACTGGATTTTAAAAGGGGTATATGCAGTGCGGGGGACGCAACTGGATTTCGATCCAATCCCCCAAAAAAATCAAAAATAAAAACATTCAGAGAAACAGTCTCTGAGACAAGCTGGGGACCCCCCACAAAAAATCCCCTTTTGTAAAAAATCAGTTCTTCAGAAAGCGCTACCCCGCAGCGGAAACCTTCCCTGCCCATTTACGTGAGAGGAGGTGTGAGCTCCCAGGGGCCCGGCGCTCGGTCTTAATAGTGGGGGGTGACTTTTCACAAAATCCCCCCGGTCTTTTGATTGGCTTTATCCCCGGGGAAACATGTCATGCAGGTATGCCCTTCTTCCTCCCGGGAGTGCTTTGCCCCATGTAAAGCCATGTGCTCCAGCCATTTTATCAATGAAAAGCCATTCGTTCCCGCGAATCCCCCCAAAAGTTCGACTTCTTTTCAAACCCAAAGGTTTTCCAAAATTTCTTAACAAATTCCACTTCGTTGGGAATTTGGGTTTCCCCAAAATTTTCTAATTACATTAAAATTCTTTTTTTTTAATTAGGGGGAAAAACCAGCCTTGCTGGGGTTCTCTTCTTTTTTGCAAAAGTTCACAAATACTAAAGGGATATGGAGTCTGAAAAGGACTTCTATGGAAGAATGTTGTGGGCTTGCACTGTAACCTGTGTAGTGGTTACCGTGCAGGAATGGAAAGATGGGGAGCTATGGCCATCACCTATTGTTAATGGTGGATCCTGTGTTATCTATACATACAGTTGAAACAGAAGGGTTTACTTTACACTATAAAAAAAGACACAATTATACATGTTTTTTGCTCACTATACACCCCCCCGACCTGAAATCAGAAATAAACATTACCGGTTCGTAGGTCAATTAGGAACCAAAATTATTTATATTTGCTAAATTCCATTATAATGAGAGAGAGTTTTTAAGGCATTTTTATTACTTTCTGTAAAGTGAAATGTTTACCTAAACTACTGTATGGATTACTTAGCCTTCAAACAATCTGGGACAGCCCATATGATGATTTCATGTCTTTGGAAGCTTCTCATTTATTGACAACATCTGAGCTAATTGGAGAACACACCTGTGGAATGTATTTTAGGCAACACCAGACAACCACAATGCTTCTCGTGTGTACACATCATGGGAAAAGTCTAAAAAAACAATCAGCCAAGATATCAGGAAGAGACTTATGGACTTGCACAAGTCTTGATCCTTCTTGACTGCAATTTCCAGATACCTGAAGTCTGGCTCGATCATTGTACAAAACAATTATTACACAAGTAGATATAAGATGGGAATGTCTTCCAGCCAATTAATACCGCTCAGCAGAAAAGGAGATGGGTTCTGTGTCTCAAAAATGAACAGGCTTTGGTCTAACATGTGAAATCAAGCCCAAAGAACAAAAGCAAAAGACCTTTGTGAAGATGTTGCCGGAAAGCTGGTAAGATTTGTGTTATTTCTACTTCTTGCCAGGGAAGGGAGGCCATTTCTCAAAAAGAAAACCTATAAAAAGCCAGATCAATGGTCTGCACCCAGGAACTGGGAACAAAAAGGACCTTAAAAAAAAAACCCACAAAACTTGTTTGGGGGGGGGGGGGGGGAGGACATTAAAAAATAATTTGGGGGGGGAAAATAACAACCTAAAAAAAAAAAAAAACTGTTTGGCCATAATGACCATTGTTTTTGTTTGGAGGAAAAAAGGAGAAGAATTGGAAAAGTCTAAGAATTACCCTCCCAACTGTGAAACACGGGCGATGGCAGGCATCATGTTGTGGGGTTGCTTGCTGTCAGGAGGGATGGTGCATTTTCACATAATAGTGGGCCTCATGGGAAAGAAGATTATGTGGCAATACTGAAGCAACATCTCAAGACATCAGCCACAAAGTTAAAGCTGGGGCAGAAACAGATCTTGCAAATGGACAATGACCTTAAGCATGCTGCCAATCTGGTTACAAAGTGGCTTAAGGATAAACAAGCCAATGTTTTGGAGTGGCCATCAAAAGACTTGTACCTGTGCCCACAATCCTATTGAAAATTTTAGGGGCAAAGCTGAAAGGCCCATGCGAGCATGGCGACCTTACAAAACATGGCTCAGTTACACTTGTTCTGTTCAGGAGGAATGGGCCGAAATTCCTACCAACTATTGTGTGAAGCTTGTGGATGGGATATCCAAAAAAAAAGTTTTGCCCACAAGTCATACCAGGTAAGGGGAATGCTACCAATGAAATGTATGTACTGCAAACTTTTGACTTTGCAGAAAGTACCGCATATACTCGAGTATAAGCCGAGTTTTTCAGCTTACTCAAGAATACCGACAGGGATTGCTTCAGTTATATGCGGCTCATCAGGGAGCGCATTTAACTGAAATGCCGAGTACTTGACTAGCGTCCAGGCACTGCGGTTGGCCACCACCCGGGCGCTGAATCGATCTCCTCTCCCTGTATGCAGACTCCTCTCCGGACGCATACAAGGAAGAGATAGCACTCGGAGAGAGAGAGCGAGCACTCCGTGCTCCGCAGTGGACTCGGGCGGCCGCAAACTCGCGGCCGCCCGGGGGGTTCCCGGGGCCAAACCAAGGTGCGTGTTTTCATCATGGGTTTGTTGCGCGGGCCGAGGGGAAAATCACCCCGTGCCGAAAAGACAGGGGGGGAGCGCGCGGGGGGCCCGGACTGCAGGAGGCGGAAAAGCGGCGAGGGGGGGACGGAGCAGCGGGGGGGCGCAGGTTTAAGGGTGTTTTTTTTGTTTTTAAAACCATTATTTAAAACCGGGCCAAATACCCTCCCTTTTAGCCGGGCCCTTCCCTGATAGGGGGGCCCTTTTTGCCTCCCCTATACCTGCCCTTACCGGGCCTATTGACTGACCATACCCCCTATAGCCTTCCAACCCTGTTTGGGGGGGACCTTTACCCGGGCCTATCCTTTCCCATCCCTTTCCTATAGCCTTTCCCATACCGGTAGGGGGACCTTAGCCTCCCTTTATACCTGAAAATACCTGCCTATACCCTTTGCCCTTCCTGCCCTTAACCTGCTTATGCCTTTCCTATACCTGTTGGGGGGCCTTTTGCCTGTTTACCGGGCCTTCCCTGCCTACACCCTTTGCCCAATACCTCCCTATAGCCTGCCTTTACATGTTTAGGGGGCCCTTTTTACCGGGCCTTTGCCTCCCTGGGGGCCCTTAACCTCCCTTTTCCAGCCTTTTTAACAAATTTTTTCCCTGCCAAACCCGGCCTATAAAGGCCTTTTCCTGTTTATCCCCTGGTTTGGGGAAACCCCATACCGGCCTTTTTTAAACCCCCTATGGGGGCAATTACCTGCCTTTTCCCTCCCTTAGGGGGCATATAGCTGGCCTTTACCGCCTATGGGGGCTTTTTAAAACTGCCTTTTTTCCCAGGGCCTTTAAAACCCCTGTTTTGGGGGGGCCTTTAAAACTGCCTTTTAACCTAATATCGGGGGTAGGGGGACTTTTTAAAAATCCCCTTTTACCTGCTTTTGGGGGACTTTTAAAACGGGCCTATGGGGGCTTTTTTAAACTCCCTTTCATTGCCTATGGGGGACTTTAAAAATGCCTATATCTCCCTAGGGGGGAAACTTTAAAAATGCCTATTTTATTTTTAATTGGGGATCTGTTTTTTTTTTTTAAAAAATTCACCAGTACCCGCTGCTTTTTTCCAAACCGGGGGCTTATACTCGAGTCAATAAGCTTTCCGGTTTTTGTGGCAAAAGTAGGTGCCTCGGCTTATACTCGGGTCGGCTTATACTCGAGTATATACGGTAATAAAAATGCCTAAAAATTTCTCTCTCTCTCATTATTCTGGCATTTGGAAAACATAAATAAGTTTGTTAATCCTAATTGACCTAAAACAGGTAAGGTTTATTCTGATTTAATGTCAGATAGTGAGAAAAAACATGCAGATGTGTCTGTTTATATAGTGTAGGTAAACTTTTGGTTTCAACTGTAGATGTTACTTTTTATTACAATCCTGTCTGTAATAATAAGAAAGCTGGTGAGAAGTGATCTCTGAAGAACAGGAGGTTTCAACCCACTTTTAGGCTCAGTGGACAAAGTGACAATCTCAGGATTTTGGTTTTATTTTAAATATAGATCATAACATGGAAAATTTAGTAAAACATATGCTCAACACAAAAAAATTAATTTAAACATTCAGGGCCACATGTATGAAACTGATTACATCTTAAACTCACACTTTTGTCCATAGGAACCTATGGACAAAAAAGTGAGTTTAGACCTAAACAGTTTTCATACATGTGGCCCTAGAGTCACATGTTTGAAAACTGTCTAGGTCTAAAAAGTTCTTTGTTGCAAATCGCAACCAGAGTTCCTTCTTACATTTCATATAGTGCTCTGAAAAAATGAAAGCTGAGCTTTGAGTGGTTGCTATGGGCAACAAAGAAAGACTTAGACCTGGACAGTTTTCATACATGAGGCCCTAAATACTTATGCTTCAGGCATTAAAGGGATTTTACCACCATAGACTGATGGCATAACAATAGGATGTGCCATCAAAGTCTGAGAGGTCCTGCACCTATCTCGGGAACGGGCCCCGAAAATTACAGGGCAGACTGGAGAGCCAGTCAGACTTGCGTACCGCTTTCCATTCTGTTCTATGGGAGTTCAGAGCAGAGCTGCTTGACTGTACGTATACCTCCCATAGAATAGAATAGAATAGAATAGAGAGCCATGTGCAAGCCCAACTGGCTCTCCAGTCTGCTCTGTAAGGCTATGTTCACACGGCTTAACTGCGAGACGTAATTACGCCCCGCAATTATGCCGTGTGGCCAGGGGCGGGGCGGGAGCGGGGGAGTGAGTGGGGGGCCGGCACCACGCCCGCCCAAAGACTTGCATTACCAGCGGCGCGTATACGCCGCTGGTAATTCACATGTCACTTATTTCCCCACCCGGCGGATTCGCCGTGCAAGGAGAGGAGACGTAATCCATAGTTCTCTATGAGAACTGCGGATTACCGTAATGACTCGGCCGTTTTCAGCCCGTAATTTGCGCACTCCAGCGCGTAATTACGGACCGAAATACGGCCCATTTTAAGCCGTGTGAACATGGCCTAACTCTCAGGGGCATCTTCCCAAGATAGGTGCGGGTCTCATAGGTGGGACCCGCACCTATGAGACTTTGATGGTATATCCTAGCCATATACCATCAAAGTCTATAGTCTTTTTAATGTGCTATCCACACGTTATGTCATAAATGCTTGAAAGGTGGGAGGCTGACCTCAGTAATCTTTATCTATTTGGAGAATAGGGGTTGTGACACACTCCATTGAAGGCTATGAGAGTTGAGTCAGTTTCACGAAAACGTAATACAGGAGCACTTATACACATAATACAGGAGTCCTGGCCCAACCATCTTTTTGACCAGGTTTTCTAGGTAAAAAAAACATTGTCAAATTCCCAACAAGCAGATAAATGGTCTATTAATAGTAAATCGATAGGATATGCAATCCATGTGTGATAGGTACAGATCCTACCTCTGGGATCCACACCTATCTGGAGAACAGGCATTCAAAAGCCTCTAATAATATGGAGTAGTGGTGGCAACTGTAACATTGTTTTTAGTAGTGTTCCATGTACAACTGAGCTCGCCACTTGGAACTCCCATTGAAATCAATGTCAGCAATCCGACCAAAATGGAAACTTTCTGGGGTGTGTTCTCAAGAAATATAATATATTTAATAACATGTACTGCTTGCAGGCTGCAATATGGGCTGCAGAACTAAAAATTTAAAAACAAGCATACGCAGACACCGCTCGGACATAAATAAAACAGAAAGAACGAACGTCTCTATGGCTTCAAAACACTTTTTTGAATGCCATTCAGGCAATACAAGCACATTTACCAGTAACGCCATAGAAGTCGTTCACAGACCATCCCGGGGAGGAGACTTGAGAGAAAAGTTGTTATCCCGCGAGGCTTGGTGGATTTTTCGCTTGAATACCAGGACCCCGCTGGGATTGAACAAGCGGCATGACATCATGTTTCATATTAATTAGATAACGTGAAAAATCTAGCCAGATATGCGATCATATAGCAATGATCAAGCAATGTGATTTTAATGTTATATACACACTTTAGTTTTTAATATTGTTTGTTGCAATATATGTCATGTGACTTCCTTTTTTGATTGTATAAGTAAGTTGCGATGTACTGATGTCACACCATAAATAAGGGAGGGATCTCCCGAAACGCGTTTGTGGTATGTTTGCTATGCCGCATGCTATCCTAATATGGATTTCAATAGGTTAAAAAAAAAGCTACAAGTTTTACTTCATACGAAAATTTCTTTTTGAAGAGTTGCTGGATTGTTTACAGTTTTCTCAAGAAAAGTGTGGGTCTTTATTAATAGGAAATAAATGTGTTTGTTGGAGAACCCCTTTAAAAGGGTTGTCCAACTAATTTTTTCCCACTAGCTTATCAAATGGTAATAATTAATTCTTTAAATTACTGTTATTAAACATGATGGATCCTTAACTTCTTTTTTATTTGTGTGATTGAGCTAAAAGTGATGATGTCTTGTTCAGGGCTGTAATCCTTTGACTCCCTAATATTAAAATTATCCCTTATTTCCCCATTTGGGGGACAGGTGGGCAGCTCTTGTAGAGTACTGTGTAATGCTTAGTTTTCTCTGTGGTAGCGCTGATGGGATGCTGAACACTTACTGTCAAGCTTCCCCAGAGATTATAGCTGGTCACTGGATTTCCTAATAGTGGGATACTTTGTGATTGGCTTATTGTCAAGTGGGCCTTATTGAACAAGTAGGGTTTTTCTGAAGGGGAGACCTCCTTTTAGATTCTGTTACCTTTAGTCATTTGACCTGTGGTAAGGACGGGACTGGTGGCCATAATATGGACATAAAAATGTGTCCGTAATACTTTTGCATGAAACTTAGCTCGTGGAAAGCGATGAGCATGCAGCACTTAATTTCACCTTTAGGGTTTGCATTAGGTGCTTATGCCATGGCATGCAGAAACTGAAGAGGATATATCTCATGCATATTTTTCTACAACATTTTACTTTAAAAAGTATCCGATCGTTAATGCTCAGCCGTCTAATATCTTTAAGCTGAATTATTGAATGCTCAGCCTCATTACTCATGGTTTGGAATAACTCATCTATGGGTAGGTTTCCAACAAACATGCATTAACATTAATATTTTAAGCAACAAAAATGCATCTGTCATTTTATTTTCTCTGTCTAAAACGATAAGTCTGAATTAAATAGAGAGAGCCCCTACAAAAAAAAGGCTGAATTGGCTTTTGATTTTCCTATATTGGTTCTTGCTAAACATTGTCGAAAATACTGGGGAGCTTAGGGTACAAGTATTTTGTGCAGTGCACCTTCTAAGTGCTGGGCGGCTTGCCCACAAACTTTTTGTTTGTTTGTTTGTGGGTGATATAAGCTGTTTCCCAGCTGTGTATCTGTACAAAATGGCGTTACCTTCTGTATCGCTTTATCCATATGCAATTCTCATCAGGTATTGTTGCATTTTTAGCAGTCTTCCCATGTGTTATAATTGGTTTTTTGCATGCTGGTGTGAATTGGTACCTAGAGCATTTGCTCATTAATTAACGGCACCTGCCATCTTTTCCCATGCAGCATAAGGGCCATAGAATACTGCTGCTGGTATCTATCAGCCATTGAGCTGTAAGTGTAGCTTTGTAGTTTTTTGGTAAATTATGTCCCATTTTTGTGGTTTTGTTTTTGTTGATAGCGTAGGGACTCGCAAGACATGAGGATCCTTGCCTTTTGGGCTTGCGAGCTTGGTTACTGTAGCTACTGTATCAACTAATACCTCATAATTTGATTTTTTTCCCAGCATGTTATCTTTTTGCCCAAAAATACTGGGGAGCTTAGGGTACAAGTATTTTGTGCAGTGCACCTTCTAAGTGCTGGGCGGCTTGCCCACAAAACTTTTTTTTTTTTGTTTGTGGGTGATATAAGCTGATACCCACATGGTGTATCTGTACAATGGGTTACCCTCTGTATCGCTTTATCCATATGCAATTCTCATCAGGTATTGTTGCATTTTTAAGCAGTCTTCCCCATGTGTTATAATGGGGTTTTTTTGAAAGCTGGTGTGAATTGGTACCTAGAGCATTTGCTCATTAATTAACGGCACCTCCCATCTTTTCCCATGCAGCATAAGGGCCATAGAACCCTTTGCTGCTGGTATCTACAGCCATTGAGCGTAAGTGAAAGCTTTGTAGTTTTTTGGGTAAATTATGTCCCATTTTTGTGGTTTTTTTTTGTTGTTAGCGAAGGGACATCGCAAGAAAATGAGGAGCCTTGCCGTTGGCTTGCGAGCTTGCGTTACGTGCTACTGTATCAACTAATACCTCATAATTTGATATTTTTTCCCAGCATGTTTCTTTTTGCCCAAAAATACTGGGGAGCTTAGGGTACAAGTATTTTGTGCAGTGCCCTTCTAAGTGTGGGCGGCTTGCCCACAAACTTTTTTTTTTTTTGTTTGTGGGTGATATAAGCTGATACCCAGCATGGTGATCTGTACAGATGGCGTTACCCTCTGTATCGCTTTATCCAAAATGCAATTCTCAATCGGGTATTGTTGCATTTTTAGCAGTCTTTCCCATGTGTTATAATGTGGTTTTTTGCATGCTGGTGTAAATTTGGGTTTAACCTAGAGCATTAGCTCATTAATTAACGGCACCTGCCATCTTTTCCCATGCAGCAATAAGGGCCATAGAAGCCTTGCTGTGGTATCTATCAGCCATTGAGCTGTAAGTGTAGTTTTGGGTAGTTTGTTGGTAAATGTTGTCCCTTTTTTGTGGTTTTGTTTTTGTTGATAGCGTAGGGACTCGCAAGACATGAGGAGCCTTGCCGTTGGCTTGCGAGCTTGCGTTACTGTAGCTACGTATCAACTAATCCCTCATAATTTGATTTTTTTTCCCAGTTTGTTATCTTTTTGCCCAAAAATACTGGGAGCTTGGGGTAAAGTATTTTGTGCAGTGCACCTTCTAAGTGTGGGCGGCTTGCCCACAAATTTTTTTTTTTTTTTGTGGGTGATATAAAGCTGATACCCAGCATGGTGTATCTGTACAGATGGCGTTACCCTCTGTATCGCTTTATCCATATGCAATTCTCATCAGGTATTGTTGCATTTTTAGCAGTCTTCCCATGTGTTATAATGTGGTTTTTTGCATGCTGGTGTGAATTGGTACCTAGAGCATTTGCTCATTAATTAAAAGGCACCTGCCATCTTTTCCCATGCAGCATAAGGGCCATAGAAGCCTCTGCGGTATCTATCGCCATTGAGCTGTAAGTGTAGCTTTGTAGTTTTTTGGTAAACATTGTCGAAGGATTATCCTTACATTCATTTCCTAGTTTTATCCAAGGGGGAAGTGTCTTACAAACCAGGACAATTATTTAGTTGTGTCTTTTCTAATCAATGTCACCTTTAATGATCTGCGCAAATGAAAAGTTCAGTTTAATTATCCTTAATCAATGGTAACTGCTGCTGGTCTAGTTGCTTGGAACTAAACATGAAACAAACATTTATGCATTAAAAAGAGCAAATACATTTGTCTCGTGTTATACAATTGATGGGGACGTGTTCTTTTTAACCATTTCAGATCTGATGCCATCCTTCTCTCAACACCCTAGGAGTTGGGCTGGAGAAAATTCATGTAAAGCCTGGTCCCTTTTGTTAAAGTTCAAACAAATTCTTCTTATAGTTAAATAACTTGGATATAGCCCCATTTGTTGTTTCATTTCTTAAACACTTACCCCTACTTTGTAAAGTTAATGTCCACTTACTGTGCGATAGCAGTTTACAATTACCCATATTACTAGGATACTCTTTAATGCAATTGAAATTTCTCTTGTAATTTTTTTAAGTCAACAACTGTTTTTAAAACTGTAATCTTCAAAGTTGGTATGCCCTATATTACCCTTAGCCCATCATCAGCCAGGTTCTTTTTGTAGCTTCATAGAAACTGTTCATGATCCAGCATGTCATGGAGAGGCAACTTCTTTATTTGATCTGAAGATCAGCAGTTATATTAGTAACTACACACAGTGGAGAAGTTGCTGGAATAACCATATCTATAAGAATTACTCCACCATTATTCCTATTTAGTTACCCTATAAATGTCATGTAACTAGTCTTGGACTGACCCACTGAGGAGCAAGGGATATCCCTGGAGGGCCCCTGGGCATGGCAAGGCTGCTTATCATGCACAAAATGTATAGATGGAAATGTATATAAGGTGCTCCAATGAATATACAAGGCAGTGTATATAGGTAAAAAACTTTCAGGCATAGACAGATAATATAAGTAGATAAATAGTATAGAAAGATATACAATGATCATAATTAAGTAACTGCCGATAACAATTTTGGTATACTTCAAAAATACAAGAGGTCCCAGTATAAAAAAATCATGCACAAAGTATATGGATCAAGTATATATGGGATACTCCAAAGGATACTAAAGGCAGAATCTATGGGTCAATATATATCACATATGGACAGATGGTACTGGTGGTATATCAGGTATAGCAATGAAAATACTCCCATATATGAAAACTGCAGATGGATATAGAAGTATACCTCAGAGAAAAAAAAGGAGGTCACCAGCATGGAGGAATGACAGCCCGGTCCCCATATATACTTGATCCATATACTTTGTGCATGATTTTTTTATACTGGGACCTCTTGTATTTTTGAAGTATACCAAAATTGTTATCGGCAGTTACTTAATTATAGGTCATTGTATTCTTTCTATACTACTTTTATACTACTCATATTATCTGTCTATGCCTGAAGTTTTTTTACCATATAACACTTGCCTTCTATATACATTGGAGCACCTTATATACATTTCCATCTATACATTTTGTGCATGTTTTGGAAATTTCATACCCTGGAGTTTTTGGAACTCCCCTTTATATGCCGATTTTTAATAACTTTTGTTGTTTTATGTATGTTATCAATAAAGATGTATTTGTAATTTTTGAACTATACACTCTTCGTCCTCTGATGTTTTTCTAGTCTGTATCTATGGAGAGCAGTTCGTCCCTGAGAGGTGATTCTCACCCAAACAAGTTTAAATTATTATCAATAGTTGGACTTATTTATATATCGCTTATACATATGTAAGGGTAAAGTATATTACACTAAAGATTCTACCTTTTCAAACTACAACCTGTGAATATATATTGAAAAATGGATCCAAAAAACGCATCCAAAAACGCATGCTAAACGCATCCAAAAGAGCATCTGCAGCTACGTTTTTGGATACGTTTTTTTGGATGCAGTTTGGATGCAGTTTCTCTTCTGGTAAAAAAACGGATCCAAAAAACGGATCGAAAACGTTGTGTGAACATATCCTAAGAGTCATGTGCAGTATGTATAGTTAGGAATAGAAGCTGTAGGGTTAGCACCAAGGGACACAGGTGCATCAAAGTTCATTTTCTCATCTATTGTTCAGTGTATAATGCGCCTGAATGTATGAAAGTGGTTTTCATTCATTCATAAATGGTGTCTAAAGTTCATCGCGCCTCACCTATGTGTTTGGCGCATTACGGAACTTAGGCACATAAGTAATGCGCCAAACATGTATAAATTTTATAAATAGGCTGGAAATAAAAGAAATGTCATTAGAAAAGCATGTCAGTGAATAGAAATTATGATAGTGATCTTGCTTGGTGGACCACAAGTCCCAGCAAGTCCTGTGGTGTGCTGCCTCTTGCTGTATGTAGAATAAATTGTGAGAGCAGCAAAAATAAATTTCAAGTTAAATGTAGTAAAAATTAAAAAAAATCTGTTCATCATCAGTGGGTTATATAATGTAAAATTAGTTTTAAATTCTTTTAATCTTAAATAAATTTTATAGGAGATATTAAATATTTTTGGGATATTATATATTTTTATATTAATTTTATATGATAATTTTTTGTATTAAATTTAAATAACTTCAATTTAAATAGTTTGATAATTATCATACATTACTTTTTATTATTGTACTGGTGTAAGTTGAGAAATAAGAGACATTTTTTCCCTAACGGGAAGTCTAGCTCCTCTTCGACTCCTCAGGCTCAGGCAGACCACATTTAAATAGGTCTGCCTGTTCGAGCAGTAATGCGCCTAGTTTTGCCGAACCGCATTCATATCTAATATTATGAGTGTGGTGCGCCATGCCCCCAGAATGCCCCCAGAACGCTCCCTCATGTTAGGCGCATCAAAAAGTGTAGTCTTACGAACAATCCATCTAACACATTCATTAGGCCGATTAAACATTGTAGACTGCTCACTTTGGCGCATTTGATGCCAGAAAAGGGTGAAAAACCCGATCATACATGTCTCCCCAAGAATCAACTCCACTGGTGGACCCCAGGCACCTCAGTCCCACACTGCATGTTATCCTGCAACTTAATGCCAGGAGGTCACATGACTGACAACATGTTTAGTCTATGTAGTTAGATCATGGTTTGCTTTTTTTATGGGGGCCTATTGGACTGGTATGCATTTTTTGGTACATGTTTTCTACTGTATACTACTATATTTATTAATAAATAAAAGCAAAATCAAGAGGACAACCCTTTTAACTATAAGTACAGTTGGTTTAGATGTATTACATGTGCAAACATCTGTCCTTACTGTATATTTAAACATCATTTAAAGGGACTTTATAAAAAAAAGGTTTTTTTTATATTTAGAGTAAAGCTGAGTACTGTCCTTCAAACCTCCATAGACGTAAAAGGTGAAAACCGTGCGCTGACAACTCTCCACTCTACACAGTCGCAGTAGGATGTTGCAAAACGTGATTTTTTTCAGATGGAAATACCCCTTTCACGACAGTTATAGTACAATGCTGTAGGCAAAAGCTGACCAAATACATAGGAAATATGCCTGAAGCTATCTCTTCCTATACACATATATATTAAGCCAAGCATGCTTATCTACTGAAAGGGGAAAGCTGCTGCTTGCAGCAATGTAACTCAATTAAGGACAAAATAACTGAGCATATTAAAATCCAACTGTCTTATCATTTCATCCTCTCCCAACAAGGGAGAGTCAGGGGCCTCCATACATAAATGTTTGGCCATTGTTGCTGCTGGTTTGTCTGACTTTAATCTCATATGAAAGGCTACCTTAAAACGGCCAAAATAATGACATTATGAACTTCTCTGCACACTCCCCTCATTTTCCCTTAGGTATCATTAACACGTCGGATGGAAAAAATTTTATGTGTTCCCAATGTGGTTTCTTTGGCAGAAATCCAAGGTTTTTCACTTTACAGAGTAGCTGTTTGCCTCTGTTTCTGACGTTGGTTAGCTCCATTGTAATAAGACTAATCAGCGTAACCTTCCCCTTACCCACCAGCGGAATATGATGATGATCAACTCAAAAGAATGAACATGTTCATTCTTTTTCTGTGCCAAGGATTTGAAATCTCTGGTGTGGAAAATCCACTCTGCAGTCCATTGTTTGAATGTTGGTTTGCACAAGGATTTGGCCGAGGAAAGCCACGTGGAATACGCATTGAAATCCTCGTTGAAATCCACCATGTAATCATATCCTAAAATAGCACCTACATTTCTTAAACTGAACTGATTTTAAGATTGCTAGATTAACTATGCAAAGACAACACATTACAGGGACTGGTCCACTCTACTTTTAGCTCTAATAAAATTGATATCAATATATACACAGCAGCCCGTTAGTCACCTCAAAGAGGAGTAGAAAGAGGATGAGGGGAATTGTAGAGGTGTGCAATTGTCATGAATGCAATGGATTCATAACATTTAGGGGAAATGTATGGACCTGGTGTTGACTCGCCAGCTCTACCTTTAATAGTGTATGATCCGACAGTATGTATAATAGAGCACTTTGTAGCTGACACCAGCCTTCTATGTACTGAGTAATCCTGCTACATAGAACCTTAATGGCATGACGTAAATATACATCATGCGTCCTTAAGAGGTTAAATACCATTTTCTATCTAAAAACATTCTAAAATCTGCATTATTTAATTTCTTAACATTTCTTAATAGCTGTTAGAGCTCTGTTTTTCTGATACAAAGTTTCAACCACCTACATATACATTTCCATATACATTATTGAAATAATGTCAGGAGGTCACAACAAAACTGCTATATATTTAGCTTAAAAGCTGTGAACGTGGCGGCAGAAGACAACAGAAGGTAATTAGCAAGTAAAAAATATGTCAATTATCTTCATATCAGTGAAGTAGGTGTTCTAAAAAAGGAATTCAAAAAAGTTAAAAGCTAGTTAGTCGTAAGTAGATGATCGGACATAGAAAAAAAATGGAATTTTAAACCCGTTCATTATAGCGGTAAAGCTAGCCCCAGTGATCCTGAACAAGGATTCAACATTCATTCTTTACGTGACCCTGCAGCCATTCAAGACCACATAATCTCTTGCTGAATAAACTGCATGTGACCGCTGCAGCCTATAATTGACTGTAGGATCACGTGAGGAATGAACGGTGGCACTATTTGCTGGAATCACAAGGACCGTCCATAGCCCTGGAACAAGCGAGTTTACAAGTTAAGTTTTGTTTTTTCCTATTTCCTATCATCCCTTTATGAAACTTTGGAATACCCCCTAAATCACAAACCAGAGAAAAGGATAAGGTCCCCTAAACATAGAGACATCAAAATACTTGAGGAAATCGCTAGAACATAAGGGAAAACTACACCAAAATGCAGTATATGAGTGCTATGATTAATAAATCCCATTGCATAAATCCCATTGCATAAAAGAGATTGTCCAACTTTTCTCTTTTAACTTGGTGCAGAAGCTTGGAGAAAACCAAAATCCCTGCTCACCTCTTAACTCATGTTTGATAAAGCGATGCATCTCCTGATCCTCTTCACCAGTCTTCTGTAATCTTTCAGCCTGGGGTCGAACGTAATGGTCACATTAGCAGGGCTGTTATCAGAGTACTATGAGCACTACTCCAGTCAGGGCCCCTGTGCAAAAAGTGCCCACTGATTTGGTGTGAGAGAGCAACTGATAATGGGTTGGAGGCCCAGATGCTCTGGCTGTATGGAGCCCTGAAATTACTGATGGCAATCCTGCCCATAACACTACCCGACATCACTGTTTGGAAGTCAAATCTCCAATCATTGATGTTGGGCAGTGTTATGTGACCACTGCAGTCAATTAGAGGTTACATCGATGATGTTCCATTTGACTGGAGAGGGAAGACAATAGAAAACCAGAAAGGAAGAGCAGGAGATGCTGGAACAAATGTTAGTTAAGAGACATTTTATTTTTTTTCTCCAGCCTCAACATCGAACTTAAAGGAGTTTTGTTGCTACAAAGATCATATCTTTAATGATGGGGACAGTAAAAATAGGCACTTTTGCAATTGTTTTGCATTAACTAAATCATCTAGCATAGCACAGCTATGATTTAATCTGTGTTTGTCTAGAGCTAAATCAGCAGCCTGAGGTCTGACTGATATTTAGTTCAGCCCTGTTTGGACACACCCACTTTGCTGTTATTGGCTGTCTGATATTTAGTTCAGCCCTGTTGGGATAGACACCCTGCTCGGGACATGCCCCCTATGCTGTGTTTTGGCTGCCTGCACTCTGTGCTTACTCCCCTTTGAACTGTGGAAAATGAAAGTGAACCAAGTTGCCTCAGCTTGCTGTACTGGCTTCTGTCTGTGTAATAAAGGCTGCATAACCTCATATCTATGCTCATCTACCAGTGGTAGCTCTATGTGAAGCATCTGAGCAATTACTAAGTCTCTAGCTGTTAGATTCACTCTCCCCACATATAACACAGCCTTATACACTCTACTCACACACCCATATAACACAGCCTTGTATACTCTGCCCCTATGTAACTCCTGCCTGATAACAGAGGGGTGGCAGAGTGCTTTTCTCCCATTTGTTTCATCATTTCAGGCTGTATGTATAACTGTTTACACCAATACAGGTGTTCTGGTTACAAGGAACTTGTGAAGGGAGTTGACAGCTCTGCAGTCATGAGAACTGACCATTGCAAGAGGTCTGCAGAGCTGTAACTTCTGTGTCCTCTCCTTTCCACTGCTCACACAGAATGAAGATGTCACCAGTCTTCGGTGAAAGACGACCCGCTTACTGGAAGGAGAGAAAAATAAAATAAAAGTTATGGCTCTGGGAAGGTGAGGAGGAAAATACTAACTTGAAAAAAGGCCTCGCCGTTAAGGGCATAAAGTTAGAAAAGGCGAGCTGGACAAGCACTTTATGTTTCAGGGGGAAAAAAATGTAAAAAAACACAAGTAAATTTCAGGATGTCATAGCGCAATACATAGAACAGGGTTATGTTTATAATTAGCATTATTCTAAATTGCGTTCCTAGTAGACATTGAAATCCTAGTTCCCAGTGTAAAATCTGTAATAAACCTCCCCACTTACCATTTACCATTTATAATTCTCTTGTCTTCTTAACTGGCGTAGAGGCATTTTTGCACTGCAGTCTCTAGCCTGTGGGTGGACATAGCATTGGTGCAACCTGTGCAGCTCCCATAAGGTGATGGTCCCCACTGCCATCTTAAAAGCAACTTTCTGTTAGATTGAATGTATGTGTCTGAGCTAAAGAATTTTATAGCTCACGTTTACTGATAATTTGTGTTAAAGAAACATAAAGTAGTGCTCTGTGATGAGAAACTGGACAGCAAGGGATCATATGTCCACCCCTGCTCTGACTTTTTGTTTAGGTACATTCCTGCTCTCAGAATACTTTTGCTCTTTTAACAAGTCCCTTATCATACATTATGTCACGTATGCCCACGCGACTCGCACTTCGGGCCACGGACACATTCATACCCCTTCGTCAGCATCCTTGCCGGGTATGAGTGGTGCCGTGTCCAGCACGGCGGGCTGAGTGCACACTCGTACTTCTGCCCAAAACTCACCTCTCCGCACTCCCCCTTCCCTGTGAGCCTTCACCTGCATGCGCATCCCGGCTCGCTAGGGTGTGCACATGACGGCTCAGTAACATTTAAAGTTCCAGCATGCCGGCAATTGGCTAATTGCCAGGCGTTGACCCGATATATTTATATATAGTAGATGTCCGTTTAAGCATATACCATTGTGCCTGGATCCATTAGTAAAGTCCCTCCTTGACCTTTTTTCACTGTTTAAAATATTACGGATCCAACTTGTATTATATCACTTATTTATTTATAATTCCAAAATTGCGTATAAAAATTCCACACCATACATGAATTCTCAATGAGATAGCAGGAAGATGCTGATGACCAGGCTGGAGACACAGCTGCTACGTTTCGAAGGTGCTTGACAAAAAAAGGTTGCACGTTCGAAACGTAGCAGCTGTGTCTCTAGCCTGGTCGTCAGTGTCTCCCTGCTATCTCATTGAGAATTCATGCATGCTGCTGGGAGGTCATGGACTGACTCCAAGGAACTTAAGTATACCTGTGCCATTTCTATGACGTTTTATCATTATTTTTCTATATATGCTGTGAAATTTTTATACGCAATTTTGGAATTATAAATAAATAAGGGATATGATATAAGTTGGATCCGTAATATTTTTAAACGCTGACCCTATGTCTCCTGGCCACTTCCTGCACTCCCTGCCAGATCTATAGTGCCCTGTGCCTTAGAGAAAGCCTTCCGAGAAGTCTAGTTCTGCCGTGTATTTGAACTTTGCCTCTGTCCACTGAACATGTTTGCCTGCTGCCTGCCCTGACCTGTC
This sequence comes from Phyllomedusa bahiana, assembly GCA_025379985.1. NCBI lineage: Eukaryota > Metazoa > Chordata > Amphibia > Anura > Hylidae > Phyllomedusa > Phyllomedusa bahiana. The sequence goes on along the minus strand of JAODAL010010479.1, from coordinate 86,981 downwards.
TGCCTGTCTCAGACTACGAGTTTGTCTGTACCATGCTGCACTCAGGCTACCATCGTAAGCAAGTAGTGTAAGGCTATGTTCACACGGCTTAACTGCGGGACGTAATTACGCCCCGCAATTACGCCGTGTGGCATGGGGCGGGAGTGGGGGGCCGGCACCTAGCCGGCCCATTGACTTGCATTATCAGCGGCGCTTATACGCCGCTGGTAATTCACATGTCAATTATCTCCCCCCTCGGCATATTCGGCGAGCAGGGAGAGGAGACGAAATCCATAGTTCTCTATGAGAACTATGGATTACCGTACTTACTAGGACGTATTCAGCCCGTAATTTGCGCACTCCGGCGCGTAATTATGGACTGAAATACGTCCAGGATATTGCCGTGTGAACATAGCCTAAGAGGTAGTAACCGGGTGTCTCCTGTCGCACAACCCCACCTGCCTTGCAGCAGGTTCTGGTGAAAGCCAGAAGGCATTTTAGACTCCGCTCCCTGACGTGGCTTTCACCACTACTTGCGGTGATCCAGAGGATCCACATCCTTGAGTGGTATAGTTCACTATCCTAAGTAATAAGGTAAAGAAATACTAAATGTAGTAAAAAAAAATAGAACCAGTTATGTTACCATCTCTGGGCTTTCCTGGAAATAAAACATTGCCGGTTTTCCTCTATGGTAAACATAGCAGTAAAAAAGCAGTAAAAAAGCAGGAAAAAAAGATTTATCTGTAGAAAACGGAGCACATTAGGGCGAATAACAGCAAAATACTAGAGCAGAACTACAAGAAACCATCAAAGGAATACATTTGATAAGTTAGTCTTGAACAATGTACAACTACAATTTGATGGAACACAATGCTAACTCAGGCCTTTACTTGGGCAAATGCCAGGATTTTGCCCTTGAGTGCATTTTATTGTGTTGCCTGAGTTTTACAACAAAAAAAAAGGTATGAAGTCATGTCTATATTAATTGCTATGACAAGCAATCTTGAGTTCAGGAAAAAGTCAAAGATTTCTGCTATGGTTTGTACTTGATTGCTATCAATTGATTATAATTTCTCCAATATCATAGAGAACAGTAGTTTTATTCCTGGTGGCTATCACTTTACTGCACATTGCATCAATATATTTGCAATACTGTCCAAAAACAAAGTGTGAGTTATTGATTTATAAACCGTCCTCATATTTAAGTGGTAAACAATAGGTTATTGTATTTGACCCATGGGTCCCACCATCCTGAAACAAGCAAAGGTGTTGGTATGTACATATATGATATTTAAACAATGTTCCTTCCAGCAGAGTCAGGATGGAGCAGGAAGCTACCACAGGACGTTGGCTTCCTGTCAAGCAACACAAGCTATAAGCAATTAGGCCGTCTAAGGTGGAAACCTTAACTTCAACATTTCCTGGGGGTTCATTTAATTATTATTACTACTGTCTTACAGTCTGAATCTTTCAACATTTGCAACTAGTGTGGGTTATGATCCCTCCGAATTTGAGGCATATCACAGATGAACATAAGCAGTGTTCGGGAGTATTTAAAATACAAGTAATTAAAATAGTATTTAAAATACTTGTCAGGTATTTGTATTTTGTAATCAAAATACTTTTTTTATTCAGTATTTTGTATTTGTAATTAAAATACTTTTAGGAAGTATTTTAAGTATTTTAATTACTTTCTAAATTCAAAACAAATGTAGTAATTTAAATAACCCGCCTCACTGCACTTAAAAAAAAAAACAACAGCGCGAGTCACGTCATCACTCTCGTTTCTCGTGCGAGGTGCGACGAGAGGAGGGAAAATTCCAGCACGTTCCAGCAACGCAAGTCCGCCTTGTAGTGAAGTGTGATTGTTTAGTTTTTAATCATCCCGATCGCGTAATCCATTCCGTAAAATTACCGTATATACTCGAGTATAAGCCGACCCAGATATAAGCCGAGGTCCCTAATTTTATCACAAAAAACTGGGAAAATGTATTGTCTCGAGTATAAGCTGAGGGGGGGAAATCCAACATTGAAGATAAAAAGTCTGGCCATGTGCATTACAGCTTAGTAACTCCATGTGCCTCATAGTAATAGCAGTTAACCCCATCATGTCCCTCACATTAACCCCCTGTGTGCCTCAAATAAAAGTCACTGATATGTGAGAGACATGGAGGTAATAATTCGGTATCTTCATAATTAAGGTCCGTTATTACTACTCCCATGTGTCTCACATATTAGTAACCCTTATATAGGGCACACAGGGGTCAATGTGAGGGACATGATGGGGTTAACTGCTATTAATGTGAAACACATGGAGTTACTGAAACTAAATTAATATCCCCAAATGCCTAACATCAATAGGCATAGTAACTAAAGGAAGGTACCTGTATGTTTCTCTTTACTGTAGCATCCTCTCCTCCATGTGACAGACATCTTCTATAGGAGTCGGACACAATGAATCCTGGCCACTGACTTATCTGCAGGGTAGATGCTTATCCTAGTGGGCTAAAAGGACCTCTGATCCATTTTTTGTTTTTATTAAATTTTTTGTTTACATTTTTCAAGTATTTTAGTATTTGGAAAATACTTTTGAAGTAGTATTTAGTATTTGTATTTAAAATACTTCAGTCATAAGTATTTTGTATTTAAAATACTTTCCAAAAGTATTTTCCCGAACACTGAACATACACTCACCGGCCACTTTATTAGGTACACCATGCTAGTAACGGGTTGGACCCCTTTTTGCCTTCAGAACTGCCTCAATTCTTCGTGGCATAGATTCCACAAGGTGTTGCAACGATGCTCAATTGGTACCAAGGGGCCCAAAGAGTCCCAAAGAAAAAAATATTCCCCACCCATGACACCACCACCACCAGCCTGAACCATTGATACAAGGCAGGATGGATCCATGCTTTCATGTTGTTGACGCCAAATTCTGACCCTACCATCCGAATGTCGCAGCAGAAATCGAGACTCATCAGACCAGGCAACGTTTTCCAATCTTCTACTGTCCAATTTCGATGAGCTTGGGGACATTGGAGCCTCAGTTTCCTGTTCTTAGCTGAAAGGAGTGGCACCCGGTGTGGTCTTCTGCTGCTGTAGCCCATCTGCCTCAAAGTTCGCCGTACTGTGCGTTCAGAGATGCTCTTCTGCCTACCTTGTTTGTAACGGGTGGCTATTTGAGACACTGTTGCCTTTCATCAGCTCGAACCAGTCTGCCCATTCTCCTTTGACCTCTGGCATCAACAAGGCATTTCCGCCCACAGGACTGCCACTCACTGGATGTTTTTTCTTTTTCGGACCATTCTCTGTAAACCCTAGAGATGGTTGTGCGTGAAAATCCAGGAGATCAGCAGTTTCTGAATACTCAGACCAGCCCTTCTGGCACCAACAACCATGCCACGTTCAAAGGCACTCAAATCACCTTTCTTCCCCATACTGATGCTCGGTTTGAACTGCAGGAGATTGTCTTGACCATGTCTACATGCCTAAATGCACTGAGTTGCCACCATGTGATTGGCTGATTAGAAATTAAGTGTTAACGAGCAGTTGGACAGGTGTACCTAATAAAGTGGCCGGTGAGTGTATGTATTTATGATACTGTCACTAGCTCACCTCTTTGGTTGTCTGCGGTTTTCTTCTAAGCTGGTGCTCTGCTTCTGTACCACTCTGGGTTTGCATGCCAGTGCTTGTGAAGAACCCCACCTCCATCCTTCTTTAATTAACAATCAGGTCCTTCTGGTTCTTATGTCTGCAAAGGTACTCTTGTTTCTGCTCCATTTTTGTATCTGCTTTGCTTGTGTTCTTGACTTCATTATCTTGTCTCCTGGCTATACTGACCTCTACCTGTCCACCGCTTATGATTAAACTCTGCCTGCCTTGACCTACACTAAGTCTGACTATGATATCTGCAAATTGCCACTACTACAGCTTAACTTCATCCTATCTACAGCCATTTCTAATGGAGACTACTTTGGAGGTAGCGACTCAGGAATTCCTTGTGAGAAAACATACACCACTTTATGTACATTAGGGGAGGAATATACAATCACTTAGAATATTTCCCCTCATATAGCCTTAATCCAAATCTGTTAATGACCTAGTGGGTCCGCATCTCCAGATGGCCGCGTTACAGTGACTGTGGGTTGCAAAAGTACTTCTACCCCCGTTAACTGTTCCTCATTTTTAAATGTTACAGCCACAAACTTAAATGTATTTTATTGATATTTTTTGTGATACAGCAACACAAGTAACAAGTATTTGTGTAGTGTAAAAAAACGACACATGCTTTTCCACATTTTTGTAAATAAAAAAATGAAGAGTGCGACGAGCACATGTATTCAGCCTCCTGCATTCCGATACTCCTAAATAAAATCCAGTTCCAACAATTGCCTATAGAAGTCACCTCATAGAGTATATTTGTATGTAATTTATTTTCAGTACAACTGCAGGTGTTTTATTAAGGCCCCAGAGGTTTGTTAGAGAACATTAGTGAACAAAGTGCATTGGAAAAACCAAGGATCACACCAGACAGCTGAGGGATAAAGTTGTGGCAAAATGTATTGCAGGGTTAGAGTTTAAAAAATAGCCTAAACCCTGAACATCTCATGGAGCACTGTTCAATCGATCATCCAGAAATGGAAGAAGTATGGCTCAACTGTTATCCTACCAAGACATGGCCATCCACCTAAAATGAAAGCCCAGACAAGGAGAACACTAATTAGAGAAGCAGTCAAGAGGCCCACGGTCACTCTGGAGAAGCTATAGAGATTCACAGCTCAGGTGAGGGAATCTATCCACAGGACAACTATTTGTCTTGTACTCCACAAATCTGGCCTTTATGGAAGAGTGGCAAGAAGAATACTTTTTCAAACCACTGTATATGCTTTTAATGATGTTGTGCCGTTTGTCCTTTGTGAGTATAACATACAAAGTATTGTGTGTTGTCCTTCACAGTTGTCTCTTCTTTTTTTTCATTTGCCTAAAGAGGTGGATGTGATACATCCTATCAGGACTGGGGCAAGATATTCTGGTACCCCTAACAAATAAGCTTGCTAGCTCAGCACAGAGTATATTGTCTTTTCTGTGAGATTGTGTCTCATAAACTGCTATTATTTTGTTTTCAGTTATCCAGGATCTTATGTGCTTTTATTCCTGTCAAGTTCTTCTTGCTTTAGTTCTAGTGATTGTGTTCAGTGTTGAGAGTTTACGTTTAGTAATCTTTTTAATCCTTGTGTTTTTAGTTCTGCATAGTTTGCCCTGTGTCAGTATGGCAGGGCTGTTTATCCCCGATTCTCTCTTTGCATCTCTAGTGTTAGCCTTTACTGTATTAGGCTCAGTCTTAGCTTATGGATACTGTATTTCTCAGAGACAGTAAGGATCAGTGGGGTCTGGTGTAACAGAGAGTGTTAGGGATAGGTCTAGGGAAAGATTTCAATAGAGTTAAAGGGGTTGTCTCGCCATGATGTTTCACAGAGTCAAAAGAAACTTTAGATTCATTCATCCTATCTCTTCCTGGTTAGGCTGTGGATGGTTCTATAGTAGTGATTAGCATATGAGCTCTGTATTCACAGATCTTCTAATTGCACTAAGAGCAGGAGATATAATCTATAGCGTAGAGGGTTTCAGAGCTCAAAGTAAACACTCACAAGGAATTAATCTCCTTTGTTTGTTAGAGATTACACACTCTGTTCTCAAGCTGCCGGAGTCCTGTGTGCCGACCTGTGGTGATGTCACTCATTGCTATCGGATAAGACAAACAGCAGAGACAGCAGGTGCATAACTTTAGAAACCTCTGTGCACTCAGAGCAGATAAAATCTCCCTTACTTCCTGACCGGGGAAAAAGTAGTGAGACAACCCCACTAAGACGGCAAAGGTTTATTCTGATTTCATGTCAGATAGTGAGAAATACATATACATGTTGTATATGAATTAAATGGACCCCTGGTTAATGTATGTACTTCAGAAAACCTAGTTGAGGGAGCTCAGATCTCTGATGTATGTGCATGACCAGAGTGATCTCAATGTCTCTGGAGGCCCCTTGACAAAAAACATTTCACAGAAGGAAGGAAAGCTAAAAATCTCAGAAATATCAGCCACACTATATTTTTACAAACAGCAGCACAACAATCTTTTAAAAACCTACCATTAAAGGGCTTGTCTCACTACATTGATTCATTTTACCTCAGTCCTGTTTTGGTTTGGTTTCATTTTGAATTCAGGGGCGTGTTTACTGGTTTCCACTAGGCTGCAGTAGAAGCCAGGTCTGTAGCTATAGCAACCAGTGCTGGCAGCCTATCAGGAGACATCAAACAGGTCTGTAGCTATTGCGACCTGAGGGGCTGATGCAGCCCATACAAGAGGGGATATATAGGTATAGGTAGGACATTGTTAATGGACACATATTGCAAAGTGACTTGTTTTTGCAAGATCTTTAACATAAAAAGTAATCCTTGTAGTGAGACAACCCCTTTAATTTCACAAATAATAGTTTTATGCAGATGATGGTGCTTTATAGAGTTGAAATAATATTGCCAAATTGTACCCTGATATTACTGATAAACTCTACCTAATTTAGAAAGTAATGCATTGCTCCGGTAATGGCTTGAATAATCCAAAAGAGAATGTAGGTGGATGGCACAAAGGTGTTTGTCAATTTTGTCCTCTCTAAATTGTGTCCTGTAAATGACATCTAGTTTAAGAGTCACTACTTACATTACTATTGTAAAAATATGGTGACTATGCTCCTGGCCTGCATTCAGCTCAAGACTTATTTCTAGAATGCTGTACAAGCTCTTGTGAATACCGGAGATGAAATCTTGTTCTGTCATGAAGTGCATGAAAATGCAGTGTTATTTATAGGTCAAGACATTACTTTAGACTTGCAATAGAACATAACGGGTGTCTGACTTGGTATTACAGACAGTAACACTTTTCCTTTTAGTTTTTTTTTCACAAATATTGCAGCCAAAAAAGGAAAACATTGCTATTCATACGGATTGAGTTATGCCTGTAGATTGGACAAAAATTTACAGTAGCAATATTACATATTGATCTAAAGGGGGGCAGCTGCTCAGCCACTTCATTTCTTGTGAGGTAATGGAGGAAAATTTCCAAGAAATTATGCTGCTATAACATTTATTAGTGGCCCAAGCTGCTTCTCAGTGTATGAAAATATATAACAGAATTAAATGGGAGAGCCAAAGGGTCATAAATAAGAAAAATAACAATATTCTGGTTTGAATAATGTATGTTCCCTGGCTCCCATTTCACTGCCCTGATGGATAAAATAGTTGCCTGTGCCAACATTATTATTAGTTCAAGAACCAATCCAACAATGACACTAACTAGACAATTATTTTCTTCTCTGTACAAACCTATAAATGTTTACTTTATGCTGAGATACTCTTAGAATGGATAGGTTAAAAATAGTGTTGCTCAAACCTATCCTTGTAGCTTGATACTGGTTCGACCAAATCTTTGAAAACATTTTGGCTCAAAACATCCCGAACCCAATTTTTCGTAATGGTTAATTTATCTCCCAACTGGACTTTCATCCTGACATTGTTTTAGGTCCAATGCCCCTTTCGGTCACGGAAGCATTTTGGAGTGATAAGTTAACCCTTGCAGACTAGAAAAAAAGCCTGGGGGTAAAAGCCCTTAGGGCTCATCCCCACGACAAATGACAAATACCGGTCGGTTTATTCAACCGGAATTTGTCCTGTTTTAGTGCCGTCCCACTGCCTCCAGGGGATGGATTTTCTCCGCGATGAGCGGAGAAAAGCCCTCTCCCTTCCCATTGATATGTTCATATTCCGTCTGGTTTTCGGACATGTTCAATGTTTTTCGGGCAGCCAACGGTTCGAAAAACCAGCGGGCGGAAAACCCGTGCAGTGGGGACTGCTGCACGGGTTTTCCATAGCGGCCCGGTGTGTTAGTTTGCGGCCGGTTTTTCAACGGTCTGCAAAACCGCAAACGGTCTGAAAAACCGGCCGCAAACCGGTGCCGTGGGGATGTACCCTTACCCCAACTTTGGGCTACGGTTACAGTTACAGTCAACTCTCTAGCAATTTACAGAAAAAATTGATTTGGGCTGAGAAGAATTGAATCACTAGGATTCAGTTAAACTTTGACCCGAATCTGAAGCAAAACACTAGTTAAAGGGTTAATTGGATAATAATTCTACTTAGGTAAACATAATTCATAAAATGAAGAATGATCCAAGAAAGCTCTTCAACTTGGAATAATACTTTGTGAAATTATAAACAGTGATTTTCTCCGTGCCAAAAGAGAAAAGAAAAAGAGAAACAGGAGGTGCTCTTCCTGGTGCAGTATGCTAAAACTTTATGATAGGAAAAGGTAAACAATGTAGTATCACTCAACCTATAGAGTTGGACAAGCATAGGCACAACTCTAGTCAACGTCTATGTCCTGCAGATAAGTCTCAAGGCTCCCTTGCCTGCTACACTGGTGAGCAGTATTCAGTATAGAGATACTTGGAATCGGATTTACCTAAATCCTTCAGACCTGAAGGAGTGCAGTTCTACATGAATCGTGTTATCCAGTTTTCCGAATAAAGAGGTTTGATGTAAAGAACGTAATGTGCTCCTAAAATTCTTCAATTTTGCACAGTATGGATTTTGGTTGCCTGAGCATGTTTATCGTTGGCACATACTGCACCTGCAATTTGCCACAGGATTAGTTTAAGAATGTCTCCACATTGGGAAAGGGAGTAAAAAAAGGCAGAGAGCTTCTCTGTGCACCCCAAACATACAGTATATGGAGACTTCTGGCTGTTTCAGAGAGTGTTTCTCATGACGAATAAGGTGATGTACTGTCCTGGACCCAGCTTCCTGTCTATTATCAGGTATGTTGCAGAATGTAACTTTGCTCCTATACAAGTTATAGTGACTATACTGCTTACATAGTGTCGCATTAGGTCACACTTAGTTACCAATATTCTTGCCTACTCATTTTTTCATTGGTGGTTCAGCAGATTCCCTGCTCCCTCCCATGTACCTACTGCATCTCTCCTCCCACTCCATACACTGTCTCGCTCATTCTGTTGGCGATGCACTTACAGTGATGTTTGGGGTCTACTCCGTTGTTCTGTGCTGTGCAGAGGTTAAATCCCTTTCGCACTTGCACAGAATTTAAAATTTTTGGCGGGAACCTCTATAAATGGCCGCCTATTGCAAAGATGCTTTGCACTTGCCAGATAGCCATTTTACGATGTGTCTTTCTTGCTAGATGTCTGACATCACAGCTTCTAAGAGGAAACAAAAGTCTAAATATCATTCTTGTCGCTATTATGCTCAACCATCAGCTGATGAAAGTTCTCATGATATTTGCCTACATTTCCAACCTATTGCATCACTGATTTTGCAGAATGAAGCTAAGGAATTTTTCAATTGATTCAAAAATCAGGTACTTCCCTGAGCCAAAACCCACTTCAAGCCCACTTCAAGGTGTTACAATGGAACATCCTTGCTGCCTGGGATCGCCATACTCAGTCCCTGAATTCTCTGATATATCAGTCTCCAGAAACCCGCAAGGATTTGACATGGTGGCTATCATGGGACAATCTAAAACATATACTTTACATCCAGAAAAGTGGACCTTTAATCACAGCTGTGATTAAGGGTCCAGAAGTGACCTGAAACGTGTAAGTGTGGGAAGGAGTGTTTTGCAACTCGCTGTGCTTGCCATCTGCAATGTTATTTTTTTGGGATTCCAATAAAGATGTCTACTTTTATACCGGGATATCCATCTTTACTTTTCTGGATATAAAGTATTTCTATTATTAGCTGTAACTGACAGCTTGGAGCCCGTGGTGCAGATATTGAAGAACTGAAAGATCATACAGCAATGGGGCAAGCATTCACTCTGCTATTATTTGTAATCCAAAACATATCTCTCATCCCCAAATTTCTTTAAAAGATCAGGGACGAGAAAGCCTCAGCCAATGTAATTATCCTGCTTTGGCCACGCCATGCATGGTTCCTGGCAGCAAGAACATGGCAATGGGGAACATGGAGGTTCCAGGTCACCTAGATTAGATAACCAATGAAGAACAGATTGGCGATGCTGTTCAGTAACAGGGACGCACAGGGAGCTGAGCAAGTGATGACAGGCCTGATGGTCCTGCGACCGACGATGTACTTGCTTGTGTGTTGTCCAGAGCACTGGAAGTAGTGCCTTTTCTTGTACCTCTATCTCCTCTTTCTACGCCCCTCCGTGCTCGCTTACCACCTCTAGTACTCACCATGTTCAAAAGCTAAATATTATAGCTCTGCGCGGGGCAAAAGATATATGTAATAAAAAAAGAGAGAAGTTTATATAAATGTGGATCACAATAACACACTGGTATATTTCAGCGTTATGTGGACTTAAAATCTGGCAATATTACACTTTTTGGCATTGAGTAAGATTTAGCAACAGAGAGAACTCTTTTTTCTGGATATATATCTGTATGACAATAACACGTGGTATATTTTAAATGTATTTCAACCCCAAAACTGCCAAAATGAACTTTAGAACCGAACATTTAATAGAAGGAACAGTAAAAAGTTTGGTTCGGTTCGAAGTCTAGAACATCGGAAAGTTCAACTCGAATTTAACTTTTCATGAACAGTTCGATCAACACTACTGCCCACCTGTACCTCCAGGCTCCAATTCCCCACAATTTCTGCCTGGGTCACCAGCATCTTCTTCTGGAAACCTTCTGCATAATGGACTATCAGTGAGTGGGGTGTTTACCCTAGTCTACGCTACTTATCGCCAGCTGATAGATAGGGTTCCCCTTTTTCTAGTGAATACAACTGGAACTATGTACACACTCAGAATTGAACTGAGCCGACAGACTTCTCTAGTTAGCTGTGTAAATACTAACTTCTCCCCTGTTAGTTCTCTGATTGGCTGCTTAACCCAGCAGCATTGTCTCCCAGTTAACTCCTTCTGCTACCCTCATGACTATGCATAATTACTTCCTAACTTTATATCGCTATACAGTAATATCCATTTGCATTTCGACTTCTACCTACCAACAAGAACCCCACACAAACACAAATATAGCCTTTGCATACCTTTACATCTGTACATGTATTTCCACATCTAAACATAAATATGCATTTGTACCCCTTTACAGGGGGATAGTGTCAGATTTGTGGTGATGAAAAAAAACATTATCTGACACCAAGCCCAAGCGCTAATAATGGTAAGGCACTTTTCCGTCGCCTCCATTGCTATAACTGGAATACCTATAATGGTAAAAAAACCACAGAAACAAAAGAAAAAATATTTAAATAAACACTCCCCAACACCACCCCTCACTGACAATTATATTAAAAAATAGATGCTAGACTCCAGGAGTTGGAATCTCCATTCTCGGAGGCGGAGCTGCATCAGGCGATTGCCAGCCTGCCAATGGGGAAAAGCCCTGGCCCTGACGGGTTTACAGCTAAGTTTTATAAACTGTTAAAGACTGAATTATCGGAGCCATTGCTGGCCTCTTTTAACTTGGTCTCACAGGAACAACCCTTTCCTCCGGCTTTCTTACAGGCGGTAATCACGGTGATCCCCAAACCAGATAAGGACCCTTTATTGTGCTCAAGTTATAGGCCCATCTCCTTGCTCAACACGGACACGAAACTATATGCAAAACTCCTGGCGATTAGGCTCTCTGAGGTTCTGCCTGATATCATTCATTTGGATCAGGTGGGCTTCGTCCCCACCAGGGAAGCTAGGGATAATACCCTAAAAACTTTTTCTATTATTCATTATGCCCGGCAGAGAAACGTCCCTCTGATGCTTTTATCATTGGACGCTGAAAAGGCGTTCGACAGGGTGGACTGGGGCTTTCTGGAGTCTGCGCTGTCGGGCGCCGGAGTAGGCCCCCTGATGAGACAGAAAATATTTGCTCTTTACGATGCCCCGTCGGCTCAAATTAGGGTAAATGGTTCGCTGTCTGAGCCCCTAAAAATCCGAAATGGTACCAGACAGGGTTGTCCCCTTTCCCCCCTCCTCTATGTTATAGCCATGGAGTATCTACTGCAGGCGATCAGGGCATCGGAGGACATTGAGGGAATCGCCATCAAGGGATCGCAGTACAAGTGTGCGGCATTTGCCGATGACTTACTTTTGTATATCACTCGCCCACTATTGTCTCTCCCTGCTCTGATGCCGGTAATAGAAAGCTTCGGGGAACTTAGCAACTTTAAGGTGAACTACTCGAAGAGTAGAGCCTTGAATGTCTCCATGGATACCCAAACCGTTAGGCAGCTGGAATTAAATTTTCCCTTTACGTGGGCTAAAGATTCGTTTGTTTACCTCGGGGTCAGGATCCCCACCCAAAGCGATAAAATATTTGAATTAAACTTTCTCCATTTGCTCCAAACGCTGAAAGGAGATCTTTCTAAATGGGGAGGTAAAGATTTCTCATGGATAGGGAGAATCAATATCGTAAAAATGAATATTTTGCCCCGGTTACTTTACTTATTTCAAACTATCCCAATTCGACTCCCGAACTCCTTTTTCCTAGACTTTAATAAAAGTATCAAGAAATTTGTGTGGGCCAATAAAAACCCTCGGATTGCGAGGGAAGTCCTAGTTAGGGCAAAGGAGAGGGGCGGTTTGGCACTCCCAGATCTCAAACTGTACTATGTAGCCGCGGCTGCTGCTAGGATATTAGATGGATTCCACCACACGAGAACTAAGAGCTGGGTACGAATGGAGGAGGAGATGTGTGGTGTACCCCTATCTTCGGTCCCCTGGTTGGATTCTTCTAGATTAAAATGTGCGGTTTCTCAGCTGCCCCTGGTGTCGCAAATCACTTCCTTACTGCATAGGTCTATGAGCCGGCAGTATCATCTTTTTGAACCAAACGGACCCCTTACCCCACTAAAGGGTAACGCCTCCCTAAACATTAACATCCCCTGTTTGCTGTATCGCGATGTTCAGGGAAAGGCTCTGGCAACCTTCAGAGATTATACTGCCTCCTCCTCCTTTAAACAGTATGAAGACTATGTTATATTGCAGAACAGGTCACCCAACGTCTGGCTTCAGTACATGCAGCTTAGGCATTTTTTTAATGTTAATAAAAAGAAGCTAGATCTAGTTAGGCCACTGACCAGATTTGAGACTCTCTGTGTGCAGCACCATCCCCCTAGTCATTTGATATCAACAACATACAGGTTGTTGCTGGAGGACGTGTCTGCGAGACCACCGAATTACCAAGCCAGCTGGGAGAGGGAGTTGGGTGACACCTACAGTGTAGATGACTGGACCAAAGCCTGCGTCTTAGCGCATAAAGCATCTGTCTCCTGCAGAATTCAGGAACTCAACTATAAGGTTCTGTCAAAGTGGTACAGGGTGCCCACGTTCCTGCATTCTATCTATCCACAGGTCCCGTCTACTTGCTGGAGATGCGGACTAGCACCAGGCACAATGTCCCACATCTGGTGGGGATGCACAGAGATTCGTCCCTTTTGGGCCAAGGTTGTGGACTTAATTGAAATTATCACAGGCATCAGATTGCAAGATGATCCCTCGGTTCTTCTCCTCTTTATCCTTCCTATACCTATGCGCATTCTCAGGGGAAGTCTGATAGTCTTCCTACTGGTAGCTGCGAAAGCCATCATCCCGAGGAAATGGAGGTCTACACAACCCCCCACCATAGTGGAGTGGTTTAAAGAGATCTTCTGTCTTCAGAGGATGGAGGAGATCCGAGCAGGTCAGATGCAGTCTTTGGACAAATACCAGGGGACATGGAGAGGGTGGATGCTGTTTACTGCCACGCCGGACGTTTGGCTGAGATGTACGTGCGTGGTGTTTGGGTTCCTGTGTTGTATGGGCGACTAAAGGAAGCAAAGTAACCTGGTACGGTAGCGTTTGGGAGGGGGGTCTAGCTGGGGCGAGTCCGAGGAGTCAGGAGTGTGTTTTTGTTTCCTAATGCCATCGGTTTCTTGGATTGAATGTTCTTTCTTTAAGTATATTTACGATTATCTATTTGAAGCAAAATATTCCTTATCACTTCAGCAAAAGTACCAATGTAGAGTTATAGACACTAATGTATTGCTTGGGCGATTTGGCAACTCTTACTGTATAGAGACCTCACTAGCCTTATTGTGATGCCCCATCTCCCTGCTTCCCTACCTTTCCCTCTCGTGTGTCCCCCCCCCTCCCACCTTTTTTTTTTTTTTTTTTTGCTTGTTTTGTTTGTGGTGTTTAGTCCTCTTGTTGTTTCGGTCACCTTTCCGATCCCCTTCCATACCCGTCCTTCTTCCCCCATGGCTGGTGTACCATATACAAAATATACTCTACAGAACCATGATGTGTACTATTTTGCGTTACTTCTTTGAAAGTTATATGCGCATGTAACTAAGTATGCTTCTGTAAAATTACTTTGTGATTTGTATCTTGCTTGTCAGTAAAGCTACGTTGAAAAAGGAAAAAAAAGAAAAAAAAAAATAGATGCAACACTGGTCCAGTGTAGTCCAACGAATCTGAATCCGTAATTAGTATTAAACTCATCCTGTGCACATCTTCTGGGGGTGCAGACAGAGTACAGGCCACAGCCGCACCACAGTCACAGGGGGGTTGGTCCTCTGTCTGCCCCAATTAGATTGTGCTTATAAGCTGTGGCCTGTACCCCCTCTCCTGTCCCTGACCCTTGCCATTGTGCTATGCGATCTTGTGCTAAAACAAAATACAGCTCTTACCTAACACCCTGAAATATCACCTATTGACAATAAACCCATTTTACCCTACCCATCGCCCCATGGAGAGCCTAAGATTTTTGTATGGTTAATTCTGCAGGGATGCAGCGTGACCGGGAGAAATCTTCGTGGCGATCTGGAATGAATGGAGAAAGAGAAGGACCCCCATCAAAGAAGACATCACTAAATGTAATTGCACTGTAATCTCTTGAATGTCGGCAGAGCGACCTGTGTACAACTAGTATCTACCTCCATATGGTAGATACCAGTTGTACACAGCCGTTCTACAGACACAGTATAATGGTAATATATGTCTGCAGAACACCTGTGTACAACTGGTAGCTACCACAATATGCCAGGAATATTGGTAGTAGTGTAATGTAACAGGAACAGTATTATTCAGTCACTATGTGGTGATGATATGTGGTGGTACTATTCAATCACTCTGTGGTGGTGATATGTGGTCATGGTGTTGTGGTATTATTCAGTCACTATGTTATGGTGATATGTGGTCATGTTGTGACGGTATTATTTGTATAGTGGTATCATAAATAATTAGCCTTGGTTTGGTCCCTGTATAGCAGTATTATGTGGTAGCTTTATGACCATTATACAGAGGTATAATCTATAGGACTTTGTCTTATAGCTATTTGGTATGGATTTATACCAGTACATTACAGTACATTACTTGTATATATAAATATATGTTTTTAGACCCTAGTAACACCGCTGTTGTGTTGGCACCAGTCTGCTTGAGGGAACGGGGTATGATTCTGTTAGGTGGGCTTGTTTAGAGGCGTGTCCTGGTGGATGTTATTTGGTTAAGTGTGGTCGGAGGTGTGGTCTGATGTGTCCCTCTTTGCAATCTCTAAAAGTTGGGAGGTGTAAAACGTCTTTAAGGTTCACTCACTAATCATAGTCTTATCCTAGTGCTCAGTTGTACAAATAGAGTTCATACTAAAGCTTCTTTAGTCCTGACTCCCACAGATCAGCAGCACCTGTTCTTCCGCAATCTGAGAGAGAGCCCTGACTGAGGAACTCCCTACCTTCTTAATGAGCTCTCCCAGGTGTCTCCTAACCATCTTAATTAAGGGTGGGTTCACATGATTTTTTCAAGGGGTTTTCTCAGTACAGGCTTTCACAGGCATCTTGAGCTTTCTCTCTGTCTTACAGCTTCAAAACTAGGGGCGTGTCTCTACTCCCATTAGGCATATCTTCCCTCACTAAAAACTGGTGACATCATCACACCCAATCCCTGCTCCCTCCTGAGTCATCATCATCATTTTGTGAGAGCAATGGGAGAGAGGATGTCACAGCTCTGCAGCCCTCCTGTAATAGTCAGTTTTCATGCTTGGAGAGCTGCCACCTTCCTCCACGAGCTCCTTGTAACCAGAATACCTGCATTGGTGGAAACAGTTATAAACACAGCCTGAACTGATTAAACAAATGTGAGGAATGCACTCTGCTGCCCCCTCTGTTATCAGGCAGGAGGTAGAGGGGAGCAGAATGTATAAGGCTGTGTTATATGGGGGGAGAGTGAATCTAGCAGCTAGAGACTCAGTAATTGCCCAGATCCTTCATATAGAGCTGTCACTGGGAGAGGAGCAGAGAGAGCTCAGGCAGCCTTTATTACACAGCTCAAAGAGAGTGAAAGACAATGAGAACATAGACACAGACAGCAGCCAGCACAGGAAGCCAGTTTCCATTTAATTTTCACGCAGCTCAAAGGGGATGGGGGAAGCAAAAGGGATGTGTCTTGCAGGGGGGGGCATGCCCCAACCCCGGTCGAAAAATATCAATCCAATCACAGCACAGGGGGCATCACAGGAAGCGTGTCACGACAGGGCAGAATGAAAAAAACAGGCAGCCAATCACAGCAAAGGGGCGTAGCCCGGCCCCAAGCTTCAAATTTAGCTCTAGACACACATAGATTAACTAATAGCGTTAAACAAAAATATTTAGGAAATAAAACCAAAATTGCAAAAGTGCTTATTTTACGTCCCATAAACTTGTAGTAAGATCAACCTTCTTTAAAAAAGTTTTTCTTTTTTTTTTTAAATTCCCAAAAAGATTTTAAACCACTACTTCACAGTAGCTTCCAGGTTAAAAAATAGTTTCATATATCAAGTGGTTTGGTACGGCTAAACCACCGTGCACAGTGTGCGTCCTTTCCCGCCCGGCTGTCGGCGTCTATGTTGGAGCAGTGAAAAGAGCAGCGAGAAACGGCTAAGTTTAGCCACACCAAAACTATTTAGTATACGAAATAACTATTTTTACACTGGACATGTTACGTAAAAGTGGTTAATGCTTTATGGAATTTAATAATAAAAGAAAAGTTTTAAAAATTGGCCCATTTTTCACAAGTTTAGGGGGATAACCTAATGGCTAAAAAAAAAGATCAAAAAAGTATCAAAAGATACATTTTTAGGTGTACTTTTATGTTTTTTTTAAAAAACCTGCTACCAATAGGGATTTTTTGACCGTTTTTTTTTTTTGGTTTTTTTAAAACTTTTTTTTAAATAAATACCATAATGTTAAACAATCAAAGATTACTTTTCTTTTGCATACATCACTCATTAACTTCAAAACAAAAAAAAGTATGTTTTTTGTGGGACACAAAAAAGTAGTAGACTATGTTTTTCTGAATCTAAAAAAAAGCAGCATTTAGACCAAACTTTTCTAAAAATGTCTATGATTTACATTTCCCCAAAAATTTTTTGGATATTAAAGCGATTTTTTAAACCCCCTTTTTTTCGGGGGTTCAAAAAAATACATTTGATGTAAGCAATAAACGGCGTGTAAACCGGCCCTAACTCAAGATCTGGAGTAGAGATAGATTTCTCTCCACTCTCAGCCAGGTCTTTAAATCAAGGGTATGTTCACAAGACAGTTCACAAGATAATTTTATGCATTTTGGGGACATAAATTGCACTGAAATACACCCCAAAATAACCCTTTTAAACAAAGCGCTAGGGAAACTTCATTAAATTCCAATGAAAAACTGGTTGTACCCAAGCTTGATTTGTCCACGTTTTGGGGGACAATTTCAATAACATAAATTTAACGCCTTAATTCTTGAAGCGTTTATGCAAGTGAAAAACCATTGAAACAATGGTGGAGCGTATTTGCGGTGCATAAACGCTGCACAATATGTTCCACACGTTTGCATAAAATGCACTTCAAAATATGCCTCTGCTCCTGACATATTTTAAAGTGTAAAATTACTCTTCAAAATTACATTTGTGTGAACATACTCTAACCGCTTCTCCTTTCCTCTCACAGCTCTGCCTTTTATCTGATTAATCCAAGCTGCCATCTGACCATGCTGAGAAACTCCCTGCTGAGTCTTTTCTCTAGCACAGGAGCTTTGTTTATTTAAGTAAATGAAATGTTTATTGTTTTAAGCTCGAAAACCCTTTATCAGTTAGGTTATTAAAGGAATAACTAAAACGCAAAGCGATATGTTATAACTGCTATGAAACACCCACATTGCCGGGAAGTGTAGAAAAGCTGGCTGTAGCTCTGTGAAACAGAACCCCTTTAAGATGTACTTAAGTATTGTAACTTAATAATCTTTATTGGATAATCAAGTATCAGAAAAGACTATATTTTTAAAAAAAAAAAAATTTAAAAGTATTCAAAATACTTATTTTACGCACGGGTTTTCAAAATAATATTATATGGAACCCAAACTTGTCCCCAGGGATGGGAAGAAGGGAGCGGCCCAGTTGTAGGTTGGGAGTAGTTGTCAGGTACGGCTTCCCGGGCCTCTCCCGCGCGCACTACAAGGAAGGAAAAACAATGGGAGAGGAAATGACCCGAGCATTGGGGTCAAGAAAAGTTCCCCCGGGGACTCCCTCTGGGTAGGGTGGGGGTAGAGTGGGCCTGGGTAGGGGCAATCCAAAGGTAATGGTTTTGGGCAATTTTGCAGCACACACACAAAGGCGATGCAGTTTGTTAAAATAATGCCCATCTTTACTGAAAACAAGTAACTTCTAAGCAACAAAATAACAGGAATACATCCTTGACTCAACCCCTCAGATTACAATACCCTGTACTGGGGTATTACACCAATTTAAAAAATTGGTTGACCAAGTAATAAATGACCCAAAAACACCGCCCAAAAACCACACCTGTTTTGACGTAGCTTAATAGAGCCGGGAAACACCACTTTATTCTATCCATAACCTCTAAAAAGATAAAAACATTTGAAAGGATTTGTCTTGATAAAAACATTATTTTTAGATACCTAATAATTGATTGATTGTCCTAGAATGAAAAAAAATTCTAAAGGAATGTATGCAGGCACTGCTTTGGGGGACCTATACCCTCTTGCTTATAAGAGCCAGTTATGATTGGCATACTGGCCGTACTCGTACCCCATCATGGCCTAAGCGTCATGTGTGCGTAGCCACTGAGCCTTTACATTTTGCTGCAGTTTTCTCCAAAGTTACAGCTAATCTTGGGGGGTTCAGAACCGACACCCCGACAAACGCCTTTTTCCCCGCAGTTTTTTTGTGAACCTGACAAGAATAAAACCCCCTTAATCTGGTAACTACAATAAAGTACAGTAACAGATCAATTTTTACTTGAATATTCACTTTACAATCTTTGACCCTTGCAAAAGAGAATGCACCTCTATTCCCTGATGGCCTGTTTCATATAATGCAAAAAAAAACTGCTCCTTACTCTGGGCTATTGTCTCTCTTCTTATAATGACAGAGAGGTGACAACAAACAGGTAATCCCTAATGAGTCTTTGAAGAAATGCTTAAATTCAAATGGAAACTAAAACAAGACGATAGTTTCATCATTTAGTTGGAAGGTAATGTATTCCATATAAGTGTAGAATATTAATCAACATATGACCGTTATTACTTCTATAATAGGAATGTGTTTTGTTCATTGGATGTAAATCTGTAGAAGAGAAATAACGTTTGCTTCTTTTTTAACATTTGAGCAATTGTTTTATTTATTATTTTATTTTTATCTAAACAAATTAAAATTTATGGCGCACAGAGGTCTTTCTGATTTATATGGAAAATGTTGTGCCATGCAGCATCTCATAATGGAGATATTCTCAATAGAATCAGTTTCACTGTACGGAGTCAATGTAAACATAATTGCCAAGTGCGTAAGCCTATATGTAGAAAAATATGTTTATACAGAGAAAAAGTAAATGAGTGCGGCTGACTTGAGAAATGCAAACTTTATTTAAATAGGATATTTGATAAACTCTCTGACACTGTGAACTCAGTAGTTTGTGTTTTTTTAAATATAACATCATGTTTTACTAACATTTGTTAAGGGCTCATAGCAATCAATCAGAGCTCAGCATTCATTTATCCAGAGCACTATGTGAAATGAGAGGGGCGCTCTGATTGGTTGATATGGGCCTCAAAGGTAGTCTTACTGCTAGATAGTTTTCATACATGTTGCCCAAAATGTGCGCCAAAATTGTTCTCACCAGTTTGAAATCAGCATGGATTAGTCCAACACTTTTGTCTAATCTTATGCATTTGGTGTGACACGCCTCCTAAGAATTCACAGGTTTCCGTGTAAAAACATGAATAGTATAAATGGAACTATTAAAGCACTATTTATGGACTTTAAAGAATTGGTGCATACAAAACTGTCGAGGGTGTCGGACGAGTGCTTGTTTTTGGTGAAAGACCTTTTAAAAATATGTCTTCTAGAAGCTTTTTCCTGCAGCCTGCCTATACAGGTGCAAAAAAAGTGAACTCTTTGAAAAGTGAACTTTCTCACAAAGATTTCTGCATTGATTTTAATAAAATGGGTTCTCATTGTTATCTCTTTTTTCTCTATAATTTAGCACACTGAGCAAACATCCAAATTTCAAGGAGAAAAGGTAAGCAAACTATTGAATTTGATATGATAAACGTAGCAGATTCCACTTGTACAGTGAAAAACTTTTATTTTATTAGAAAAATAATTTAACATATGAGTACAGTGGCAACATGTAGTGTAATCCGCTATGTTTATCATATTTGAAAAGTTGGAGATCACCAACAGGATCCCAGTATACAAATAGGAACCAGGAGTAAGGTGAATATTCATCACAGTGAGGTCAGCGTCTCTATGTGAACTCTATTAGTAATGAGCGAACAGTAAAAAGTTCGCCGAAATTTGGCGTTCGGTTCGATGTTCGATTCGAACTCGAACCCATTAAAGTCAATGGGAGAAGATGTTCTGGTTAATTTTTATACCTATACAGGTTAGGAGAAGCTGTAATTACCATCCATAACAGTAAACTGGATACATGGAACAACTTAGTGAAGAAAATTTGGCTCTAAATGACAGAAAAAAATTCAGAGGCTAAAATACTTCATTCCTTTCAATGGCTAACTGAAAAAATTAGGACAGCTTGCAAGCAGGGGCGTAGCTATAGGAGGTGCAGCGGTAGCAGCTGCTATTGGCCCTGCACCCTTTGAGGAGGCCAAAAGATCCTTTGACACATAGGAGATTTGGAGACGGTGTGTTATACAATTACTGAACCCCCAAAACTGCAAAAACAGAACTTTTGGGCACTGAGTATGATTTAGCAAATGCAAGCACTCTGTATAATATATATCCATGTATATGAGAGTTAAGTGTTATGTGAGCCTGCAAATGTCGCCAAATAACAGCTTCTGGGTGTGGGAAAGATGCAGCCAGCAATGCCAAACTTCCTAACGATTGATGTCTGAGGAGAGGAAAATGCTATCTAACTAAGAGCAGTCTGTAAGTACAGAGATGTGTGCTGAAAATGCCGTTCATAAGGCAATACAGTGAAACATATATAACATGGTTGTTACGGGTGTCCCTGCGACCCCCGTGTCAGGTCGCAGGCACACCCGCAATGCCGCAGCACCTCCTGCTGCGGCCGGTGCCGCAGCCCGACGCTTGGGCCGCGGACTACCTGGCAACGCCTGGGGCTCACTTACCAGTCCACGCTCCTGTTCCGTCATGGCAGCGCGCCTCCTGCTGCCGCCGGGTGCACACGCGCCCTCTAGCGTTGCGCGCGCCGGCACTGCCGGGAAATGTAAAGGGGACAGTGCGCCGTGGATTGGTCTCAACCGGGCACGGACCCTATTTTAGACCTGACTCTTCCCAGCTCCTTTGCGAATTGATAGTGCCCTGTGCCTAGAGAGGAAGCTTCTAATGTGTCTTGTTCCGTTACCTGTGGTACCGTTACCTTCTGCCTCCGTCTTGACCACGAACCATTGCGCCTGTCCTGACCTTCTGCCTTTCCCGAATACGAGATTGCTTCCGATTTTGTACGCGGCAAACTCTAGGCTGCCCACTTACAAGTAGTCACGTCAGGGGTAGCGACTGGTAAGTAATCCGCGCAGCAAGTCCCTCCGCTTTGCGGCGGGGCTTGGTTTGGAAAACCGGACCCAACTTAGACTCCGCTCCCTGGCGATGGCTTATGCATCGCTTTGTGGCTGGTCCAGAGGACTCCACCTACCACATCCGTTAACAGTTCGATTCGGCCATGGATCCCCGCCAAAGGGTGCCTCTAGCTGGCATCTCCGACCCTCACACCACCGTGGCTCAGCAATCTAAGCAGATCGCCACAGCAAGCGCTACAGCTGAAACCAATTGACTACTATGATTGCAGCAGCTCCTGGCCACTCAGCAGCAACAAAACGGCGGCCGGTGGCTCAAGCAGCAGCAGTCGTTCGGGGACACTGCCCGGGCCCTAAACTCCCGCTTGTCGAAAGTTTGACGGGGACTCTAAGGCTGCAGCCTCGTTGTGAAACCGCTTTGTTGAAGATCTACAGAAGGGGAAATCCTCGTTGGCGACTACGCCGTGCAATTTCGAACCTTAGCCTCTGAATTGGCTTGGAATGATGCAGTGTTGTGCGCACGTTCAAGAAGGGCCTCTCCGGACAGATTAGGATGCCCTCGCACCGGGGACCCCTCCGACGTCGTTAAGTGATGCTCATCACCTGGTAACCCACATAGACTTCGTTTCTTGGAGAGACAGGAGGAGCTGCCAGGTACAAAAAAAGGAAGGAATGCGAACCAGCTCAAAAACACGTCGGTACCCCCATCTTGCGCCAGTGTTTCAGCGTCCCCCACTGCCTCCTTCCCTGCCAGCCTTGTAAGAGGCATGCAAGGGACAGTACCAGCCTGTCTCTACAAGAGCTTTGACCGACGGCAGTTGAGGAGAAGTAGTGTCTCTACTGCGGTAGCGCTCGAACACTTTCCAATTGGGAGTTTGCCCACTTCTTCGTCAACGTCCGGAATGAAAAGACACCACCTGAGGGTTTGTGGGAGAGGCGTAACCTAGGTGTGGGGTAATCCCTCTCCTTGGCTCATGCTGCAGCTTGGTCACGTCCAATACGCGGAATCTGTTTCCGAGTGTCGACCTTCCTGGATTCCGGATCGGCTGGGAGCACTTTTTGGATGCTTCGTTGGTGACAGGTTTATCGGTCTCTCGGTGGGTCCGCCTACCTAGACCAACCTTGTCATCCTCCTTCCGTCAGTGATGTGAACTATTAAGTGACTCCATCCACTACCGGACCTGAACCAGTGGTCCTACAAAAAATAGGAGCCTGCACAGGGAAAGTATCACGTTCTTGTGTTACCCCGTTCTTCCTCGGCTGTTCTATGGGGATTCCTTGGCTACAGCGTCACGCCAACTATGCGGATTGGAGGCGGGTGAAGTTTTGCGCTGGGTCCCGGGAACTGCAGTTCGTTGTTTTCGGACCCCGCCGGGGTGCGCCCGAGCCCTTCCGCAGTCCTTCTCAAGCCACTACTGGCTTTACCGCAACCTTATCAGAGACTTCCAAGACGTCTTCTCCGAGAAGCGAGCTGAGACACTTATCTCATCGCACCATATGGATGCCCATAGACCTGCTACCGGGACTAGTCCTTCCCGGGGTAGGGTCTACCCGCTCTCCGTACCCGAAACTCAGGTGATGTCTGGCTAATGTGGAAGAAAATCTAGAAGGGTTTCATCCGCAAATTACTTCTCCGGCTGGGTGCCTGGTATTTTTTCTTTGTGGTGAAGAAAGATTGCATCCTGAGACGTGCATTGACTACCGTGGTCTAAAAATAAGATACATCAAGAACCTGGTACCCTCTGCCTTTAATCACGGAACTCTTGACCGTCTCCAGAGAGCCAAGGGTCTTCTCCAAATTAGATTTGAGGGGGGGCATGGGAGGGCATATAATTCATCCGGATCCGGGAAGGCGAACGAGTGGAGACGGCTTCAATACTAGTGATGGGCTTGAGTATCGGTGATGCCCTTCGGGTTTATGCAACGCTCCGGCCCCGGTCTCAGGAAATTTGTCAATTGCCATTTTCAGAGACCTCCTATTTGTCTGTGTAGTGGTTCATACTTGGATGACCATCCTGGTATTCTCACCGATCTGGGATCCACCAGTTCGCATGTGCGCAAGGTCACTGAAAGGCCGTTCTGCGCGAGACCATCTGCTTACGCAAACCTGGAAAAGTGCCTATTTCACCAGACCAGCCTCCCGTTCCTTGGTTACATAAACTCTGATAAGGGTCGGCGGGTGGATCCCACTAAACTCTTCTGGCCGTCATACAGTGGCCCCGACCTGTTGGATGCGGGCCATAACAACGCTTCTTGGGTTTCAGCGAATTATTACCGGCATTTTATTCAGCATTTTTTCGACGATGGTTGCACCAATTGTTGGTTCTTACTTACAAACATTGCCAACCCGAGGAAACTTGTGGCTCCGGCCGCCAAAGAAGCCTTTCCAAAGTTGAAGGCGCATTCGGCCTCCGCACCGGTGTTATCCCGGCCAGATACCGAGAAACACTCTTATTTGTAGAAGTCGAGCATCTTCCATAGGGGCTGAGAGGCTGCTCACCCAAAAAGGGGCCCAAGGTGCAAGAATCGGACTGTGGGTTCTTTCAGGACTTCTCACCAGCAGAGAGGAATATCCATCGGGGGATCGGGGGGAATTTTTAGCCATTAAACTTGCCCTAGAAGAAAATGGCGGCCACCTCCTGGGAAGGTGCTGTTTCCAGTGAATATCTTCACTGACCACAAAAATCTCCTTCTATCTCCCGACAGCGCAATGTTTGAGAACCTCGGCCAAGCGAGATGGTCTCTTTTCTTTGCCCGTTTTTACTAACATTATCCACTTCCGACGGCAGAAAAGAACCTAAAAGGCCGATGCTCTTTTCAGTGCCTCGAATGTTACGTAGGGGAGGATGAGGTGGCTCCACAACATTATCGTACTCCCCAGACGTCTGATATCTGTGGCCACACTTACCTACAAAAAAAGGGGTACCCCCAGGAAGACATTGTGCGCCCTGCGCTCCCGGTTGAGGGTCTGAAATGGGGTCACTGTTCCCGCATAGTGGACACCCTTTGGTACGAAGGTCTTGTTCGCTGATTTCCCGGTTCTTCACTGGGTGGGCTGGTGTCGATAACGATGTTAGGGAGTTTGTGGAGGCCTGCACGCCTGTGCCCGCAACAAGTCACTCGCCTGATAACCTGCGGGACTACTCCAACCTAGCTGTGCCTGTGTCCTTGGAGCGTATTGCCATGGGGACTTCGTTACAATGACTTACCGCCCTCTGAAGGAAATACGGTCACCGGGTGGTCACTGACCCGTTTTTCAAAATGGCTCATTTTGTTCCCTTGCCTGGCCTTCATTCTCCACCTCGCTCGCAACTTTTTTTTTTACAACACATCTTCGTCTGCATGGACTCCCTTTTGCATATAGATTCGGACCAGGCGAGCCTGTTCGTTTCGAGATTTTGGCGAAGGCCTCTGCTCGCTTCTGCAAGTGGAACTGGGACTTTCCTCTGTGTACCACCCACAATCCAAATGGGCAAGTAGAAGGGTGATGATATCAGGTCTAGGTACATATCTCCGCCACTTCACGTTCTGCCATGCAAGATGATTGTCCAGTCTACTACCTTGAGGCCAGAATTTTTCGTTATAATTCCCTGGACATGATTCGCAGTTGGGGCATCTACCTTTTCCTATTGTCTTTCGGTCGGATCCCCGCCCACACCTTCCATGGCTCTGCCTTCTACGATGTCCCTGTTGTTGACATTCAGGTCTGTGACCTATCCGCTCTGTCTGGAGGGAGACGCGCCAGTCCCTGCTTCAAGGCCTCTGCACGTATGAAGACCAAGCGGACAGAAACGAAGGACCCCTCCTTCATTTGTCGGGGGATAAAAGTATGGCTGTCTGCCAAATATATTCGTTTTAAAATCCCCACTATACGCTGGGTCCCGTTTTTAGGTCCCTTTTGAAGTCCTGGGAGCATTTAATCCGTGGCTACAAGCTCCGGGCTCCTCGATACATGCGTATCCAAACTCCTTCCATGTCCTCCATTCTGAAGCCGGTCACCATAACCGGCTTCTCCGGTATGTGTTCCCCCGTCTCCAGTAGCTGATTTCCACAATGTTTGTCCGTCAAAGAGATTTGGCCACTAAGACTGTTAGGGGGAGTACGATTTTTTTTTGGTGGACTGGATGGGGTTTGGGCCTGAGAAAGGTGTGGGAGCCGGAGGAGAACATCCTGGATAGTGGTCTCTTGTCTAAGTTTTTGCGGGCAGAAAGAGGGGGAGGACCACCAAAAGGTTGGGGCACTGTTACGGGTGACCACTTGTAGACACCCGTGTCGGGTCGCTGACACACCAACGCAACGCGGCTGGCACTCTGGGGCTCACTTACCCTTCCAGCTCCTTTTCGTTCCCGGCACTCGCTCTGCATGCCAGCAGGTGCACGTGCACCCCTTTAGCGCGCGCGGCACTGCCGGGGAAATTTAAAGACGACAGTGCGACGGTGATTAGTCTCACCGGGACGGATCCTATTTAAGACCTGCCTCTTCCCCAGCACCTTTGCCGAATCGATAGTGCCCTGTGCTTGGAGGAAGCGTTCCTAAAGTGTCATTGTTCCGTTTACTGTGTACCGTACCTTCTGCCTCGTCCTTGACCAATGAAACCATTGCCGACTGTCCTGACCTCTGCCTGTCCCCGACTACGAGCGTGCTTCACGATTTTGTACCACGCAACAGCCTGCGTTGCCACGCAAGAAAGTCACGTCAGGTGTAGCGACCTTGTAGTAAATCCGCCGCAGCATGTCCATCCCACTTTGCGGACGGGCTCTGGTGAAAATCCGGACCTTACTTAAGACTCGCTCCCTGGCGGGCTTATACCATCGCTTTGTGGTGGTCCAGAGGATCCATACCAATCGTAAACAATGGTCATGTGATTTTAGCAGCCAATGAGAGCCCTACACCTCAGTGATGACGTTTTTGACACTTCTCTGTGCTCTGCACTGATTGGATGGCCGCCAAAAGTGCAAAAAGCTGCTGAAAACAAAACTGAAACTGGTGTGTCGAACTAGAACTTTATTCGAACGAACAGTAAAATGTTTGGTTCAGTTCGAGTTCTAAAAATTCAAGAGGTTCTACTAGAACCTAACTTTCCTAGAATAGTTCGATCAACACTACCTAAGGCCAGGCCATATATATTGCCAGACCACGACAAAACGCGCCCACCACACGTGACTATCACTTTTACACAGGCTCTGAAGATGTATATTAACGCCATACAGGGACAATATAGTGGTAGATACTAGTTGTATGTAGATGCTCTGCAGACATATAAGTTATTTAAAGTTTACATTTAGTGACATCACAGAAGACGTCTTTTATGGATCGGGTGTCAGTTCACTTTCCCTTCTCTTCTCCATCCAGCAGACCACCATGTTGGACTTCTCTGCAGAATGTAACCACACTAACATTTTTAGAATCCTCACTTTTCCAGACATATATCCTACTACCTACTGGGGAGTATGATAGAAATGGACAGGTGTTTCTGTAGAGGGATGGGGAGTCACCCATCGTTCCTTTATAAGCCCCCATTAGGTAGGCTTATAGACCCACTCTCAGTAAGTAGGTATATAGGTTATATGTCCCCCAGTAGGTAAGTATAAAGGTTATATGTTCCCCAGTAGGTAGATATATAGAAAATAGGGTCCCCCAGTCTGTAGATAGGTAATAGGGCCCCCAGTATAGCTATGTAGGTAATAGGGCCCCAGTATAAGTAGGTAATAGGGTCGCCAGTATAGCTAGGCAGCTAATATAGCCCCCAGTATACTATAGGTATGTATTAGGGCCCCCAGTATATAGATAGGTAGGTAATATGGCCCCAGTATATAGCAAGACAGGTAATATGGCCCCCAGTACATAGCTAGGCAGGTGATATGGCCCTCAGTATATAGCTAGACAGGTGATATGGTCCCAGTATATAGCTAGGTAGTTATATGACCCCCAGTATATAGCTAGGTAGTTACATGGCCACCAGAATATAGCTAGGCAGGTAATGTGGTCCCCAGTATATAGCTAGGCAGGTAATATGGTACCCAGTATTAAGCATACTGTATTTTTATAGCCCCAGTATACTAGTTGGAAGTTACATGGCCCCCGATATATAGCTAGGTAGTTATATGGCCCCAGTATGTGGCTAGGTAGTTACATGGCCCCTAGTATATAGCTAGATAGTTATATGGCCCCAGTACATGGCTAGGTAGTTACATGGCCCCCAGTATATAGCTAGGTAGATATATGGCCCCAGCATATGGCTAGGTAGTTATATGGCTCCTAGTATATAGCTAGGTAGTTACATGTCCCCCAGTATCTAGCTAAGTAGTTAAATAGCCCCCAGTATATAGCAAGGTAGTCATATGTGACCATTTTCTTGTGTCCACATTTTGGCACCAACACTTGGAACAGTTCCTGAAATTTTGGGCAAGCAGTTTGCTAACTGTAGTAGCAATGGGGATGGGTGGATCTCATATGTTGTTGTCTTGGATTGAAATCTGCTGCAATGACCCGGGTACTGCGTTCACCAGACATCAACACAATTTCTATCGGCTGCTCACGTGTTAACCTCTGCAACATGTCAATTGCTTTAAACAAAGAGAAACTTTTAAATAACTAATTAAAGAATAAAGTTACATTAGAACTAAGCACACCATTGTTTTTCTTGTGTAATTCTCAATAAGTGTGATGTGTTACATGACCCTCTTCCCTTTGTAAAAAAATAAAATTGGATCCAAAATGATCAACTTCAAAATGTCCACCATGGTCAACACCCATCTTGAAAAGTTTTTCCCCTCCCATATACTAATGTGCCACAAGCAGGAAGTTGATATCACCAACCATTCCCATTTTTTTAGGTGTATCCATATAAATGGCCCGCCCTGTATAGCTAGGTATTTATATGGCCCTAGTATATAGCTAGGTAGTTACATGGCCCCCAGTATATAGCTAGGTAATTACACGGCCCCAGTATATACCTAGGTAGTTACATGGCCCAAATATATAGTTAGATAGTTATATGGTCCCAGTATATACAGGCAGGTGACAGGGCATATATAAAATAAAAAATAACAGTACTCACGTTTCTCCCACTCCATGAAGCTCCTGCTGGGCTCTGTCTTCTTCCCTGCACAGAGCCCAGGGATGACATACTCACGCCGCCTGTGCTGGACACTCCGGTGAGCCACAGGCCTGCTTGCGGCCAGACGGAGTTCTCCGTGGAGCAGGGAGCGCTCGCTCTCTGCTCTGCGGAAGCCCTCAGCTGTATGTGCATCCAGTAGACGCACATACAGTTGAATAGACCGTCGGCACTCCAGGCCCACGGCAGCGGCCTGGAGCCCGGCGAGGTTCGGGGCGCAGGTAGTTTAATCTGGGGCTTGTGCCTGGGATAAAACTGCCGAGCGACGCCCCTGGTTGTATGACTATTAATAATGTTACACAAGGTTAACCATCCAATGAGACGGAAAATCCAGCGAATCAGTTTATCACCACTTTATTCCATAGTGTATATCAGACAGGACAGTAAACATGTAGCATACATAACGCCAACGTGTTTCGGGCCTCTTTGGGTCCTTGATCACAGCAGTGCTTGTGTATTGCGAAGTGTGACTGGCAGCTTCATCCGTGCGGATCGGACTGAACCACCGGTATCCAGGTAACACGCTTAAGAAATTTTTGTGGAAAAGAGACCTATTCATTTACACATGGACATAAAGACAAGGGGGTAAACTGCAATAAGCATTTAAAGTACATATTAATAATGTTACTTACTTAAGAATTGCTACAATCAGCAACATTGCTAACATGATATGTATCACAAATTGCGTGAATGCTACTATATACAAGCTTAATACAAGCAATATATGTAGTGATAAACCCTTTTGTGTATCATATGCAGTGTTCAAAAATGTTTTCAAAGTTTTTATTACATCCTCCATCTTTGAGATCATGTGCTACAGTACACATTGTGTGACTGGTTACAGGTGCATATATCTTTGCTTTTAATATGTCTTTTTATACGATTAAGGGCTACACACGCCTGAAACATGTCAGTGATGATTTTTGTATTACATGACATGCATTTTTTAATCACAAATAATGAAGAATTAATATCTTTATATGGTGCTGGAGAACCATATTTTTGAAAGTTGTAAAGCGCTCAGTGATCTATTGAGAGTCCAGTGCACCTGCAAGCCCACGCCTGAGCTAATTCAGTGACTCAGGAAGATTGGTGAGCAAGTTTCTATTGTTCGTTCTGTTTCAGGTAAATCAAAGAGTATTTTAAATTTTAGCATGGATTTTAACAAAGGATGGCAAGGCCCAATCATCGCCATGTTCCGCCTATTAATACAAGTAGAAAGCAGAAGCATGATACAGAGAGGTAACCTGATAACCTGTGATCAGCCTGTGGTCAGTTTATTATGTATGCTAACACAATAAAAGCTCTTTAATCTGATAACTACAGTAAAATACAGTAAAAGATCAATTTTTTACTTGAATATTAACTTCACAAGCTCTGACTCTTGTAAAAGAGAATGTGCCTCTATTCCCTGATGGCTTGTTTCATATAAGGCAAAAACCCTGCTCCATACTTTGGGCCATTGACTCTCTTCTTATAATAATAGTGGAGAGCTAATAGGTAACAACAAATAGGTAATCCCTCATGAGTCTTTGAGGAAACTACTTCAATTCAATTGGAATTTAAAACAAAGCAATAGTTTCATCATTTAGCTTTTAGGTACAATGTACTCCATATAAGTGTAGAATATTTATTAACATATGACCATTATTATTTCTATAATAGGAACCTGTTTTATTCATTAGATGTAAGTCTGTAGAGGAGAAATAACATTTGCTTTTTTCTCAATCTTGTATCTTTTTTTTTCTATTTAGGGCATGTTCACACAGAGTATTTGTAGGCCATACTTCGGCAATGCACCCAAAGTATGGCCCTGCAAAAACGGTAATTCAAAGCTCTCATTGAGAGCAATGATAACCTGCTGTTTGGGGGAAAAGAAAGTGAATGGGGGCTAGCACAGAGTGCTTTAGAAGTATGCACCTCTATACACCTGCAATAAACTGTGTGAATTCAGCCTTATTATTTTCCGTTTATTATTTAATTTTTTTATATAAGCAAATTAAAACAGGTGGCGCACATGGGTCTTTCTCACTGATTTATATGGAAAATGTTGTGCCATGCAGCATCTCATAATATTGATATTCTCAGTAGAAGATGGTTCACTGCACTGAGTCTATGTATATACCTGTGCATAAGCCTTTATGTAGAAAAAAATCTTTATGTAGAGAAAAAGTAAATGAGTGCAGCTGACTTGATAAATGCAAACTCTATTTAAATAGGATATTTGATAAACTCTCTGACATGTATTTGTCCTAGTGAACTCAGTACTATGTGTTTTTTTTTTAAATATAACATCATGTTTTACTAACATTTTTTAAGAAAAATTGTGGTACATAATTTAATTTGGCATCTATTTGGAGTTCAACAAACATACGCAATACCGTCAGGGTATGTTCACAGGATGTACTGTGACGCGTACAGTACGTGCCGCAGTTACAATTTGTGTGTCTTGGGAACTCACGCAGATCAGCACATACTCCCGCGGTGCGGGAGGATGGCAGCCCGCCGACCCCATAGACATGCGTTACTTGCGTTACATGTACAAGCGGGAAGAGGAGGCGTAATCCATAGTTCTCTATGGATTACCGGAATTTCGACCCGCATCTCGAAAATTCCGCCTTTGCAATATGTGTCCATTACCAGTGTCCTACCTATTCCTAGATATCCCCTCTTGTATGGGCTGCATTCACGCTCCTCTGATCGCTATTAGCTATGACATGTTTTTCAGTCTGTTCTGATTGGCTGCTGCCAGCATTGGTTGGCTCATAGATACAGGACCTGGCCTCTACGCAGCTAGTACAAAGCCAGTAAAACACGCCCTGAATTCAAAGTGTAACCAAGAAAACAGAACTCAGGTAAGCTGAATCAACATAGTGAGACAACCCCTTTAAGTTTGTGGTCTCATTGTTATCTCTTTGTTTCTTTTATTATTTAGCACACTGAGCACACATCCAAAGTGCAGGGAGGAAAAGTAAGTAAACTATTGAATTTGATAACCTATAGATCTCCCTTTAGAAACAATCACCTCTACCAGATGTTACCAGTAGCTGTAAAATTTGTTGAAGGTAAATTGTGGACCATTCCTCCCTGAAAATGTGTTTGGGATAATCAATATTGCATGTATAGCACCTTTCAGGCCATGCCACAGTATAGGGTTGGGGTCAAGACTCTGACTCTCAGCTGCTTGAGGTCATAGGCTCCTGCCCTTACATTCTCCTGAAACATGTGTGATACACCTTTGAATTAATTGTTTCCTCAATAATCTTAAGGGTGCTTTCACACAGTGCAGTTTTGGAGCAGTTTTAACTGCGCTCCAATTAAACTGCCTTTATTACCAGCAAGCTTCTTTCAGTTGTCTAAATTGTTCAGATAGATGTTTCAAGTAAGTAATCAATGACTGTGTTTGAAGTCTTGTGGTACAACACACTAATGATTACTCACTTTCAAAACGTTAGATAAGGGAAAGAAGCTTGCTGGTAATAAAGGCAGTTTAATTGGAGCACAGTTAAAACTGCACCAGAGCTGCACTGTGTGAAAGCACCCTAAGGCATACAGGTTCTGAGGCAGCAAATTGGCTCCAAAACACAATAATTTCTCCAGCATGCTTCACAGTTGTGATGAGGTTTTGGTGTTAGTGTGTAATGTTCTTCTTTTAAACATACAAATGTAACAAAACTTAATGCAAAAATAAATGCACCATGATCCTGTGGCACAGACAGTTATCTTAACTTTTTTTATTTTTTTTATGGTTTGTGTTGTGATCTAAGATCAGGTATTACTGCCATATACACTTTGCTATATTGGTTCTGTGCATTGTGCTGAAAAGTCTCACTTTTGTCTAATCTATTCTATTCTATGTAAAAAAAATTTTTTAGAAATATTGCTGTAGGGGAGAAATTATTTTTTTGTAGAGAGCCCCAAATAGTTGCAGGGAGTCTTACACTGATAAGCAAAAGGATAACAATGTTTTGAACTTGTGATTTTGAGGCTCCATATCTCATCATCCACTGCAGCATTGAACGTAAGACTACCATCATTTTATAGACAATTATCTTGGCTATCTTGTACATAAATTTGACTTGCAACTGTTTAGCATATGCTTAATTATGCAGGTTCTTGTCATGTAAATGCATTGTTACTGTTTTGCTTCTGGTGGTGTAACAATCTTTTTCTTCTTGTATACTACAAAATACAACTTGTTCTCACATTCCCTAATAGCTCAATGTGTTATTAGGCTATTAGGTGTTATTAGATTGATTCCCAAACAAAAGGTCACTGGTTTAAATCGAGGAGCAACCATGAAGATGAATATGAATTTCCCAAGTAAAGAGAAACAGCATCATCCAGCTCATTGATAGTGGTATCTTGGCAAAGAAAATTGCCAAACTGCATCATTTGAGGCCATGACAGCTGGAAGAATTCAAAATGAAGTCAGTCTATCCATTCCAAAGCCAAGAGGTGGATGTCTTGGCAAAATATCAGATTCAACAAGTCGGCTCATCACAAAATCTTATCAGTTCTGGCGCAACAAACACGGCAGTGGAGGAGGCTTGTAGCCTTCAGAATAGTGAAATCAGAGACGTCCATGCAAGCATCGGGCGACGCACATTACACAGGTCTGGAATGGTGGCCTGAAAAAGGGTGAAGAAGCCTCAACTTCAATCTCATTATAAGAAGGGTCAGCTCGAGTTTGCAAAAAAGTATGAAAAGTGACAGCAGAATATTAGAAAAGGGTGATTTGGAGCAATGAGATGAAAATCAATAGGCCGGGCTCTGATAGGTTCAAATGGGTCTGGAAGAAACAAGAGAAAAGGGGGTTAATGGATTGAGAAATTGAAGGAACTGTCAACATTGGAAGAGGAAGCCTAATGATATTGCTTCACAGCCAAAGTTGTGGATATTTGACCAGGATTGATGGTTGCCTCAATACTGAGCTATATGTGAGTTTTCCTACAGATGGAGTTACTTCATACACTTACAGTACTATGTGATGAATGGATGACACTAGTGTTCCAAGCAGGACGATTGACTGAAGCATACATCAAAATTGGCAAAGAAATGGTTCAATTACAATAAAGTAGACTTGCACCATCCCCAGACCTCAACCTAATCAACAGTTGTGGGTAAAGTTAAAGAAAAAGCTGTATTTGTACCCAAGTGAGTTAACCAGTATGCACCAACATTGGGAATGTGTAGAAGAGACATGCCTCAATCTGATCGAGAGCATAGGCAGGAGGATTCAGGCAGTGTTGAAAGCCAAAGGAGGATTTACAAAATACTAACAAAGTAATAAAAATAAAAATAAAAATTTACATTTCAAGGAGCAAATCAGTAACAATGCAGTTACATAAAAATTTCTGAAAAAACAGTGCTAAATATTTCAAGTTAAATTTATTTTGGATAGCCAAGATGATTGTTTATAAAATGATGGTAGTCTCACATTCAAAGCTGTAGTGGATGGGGAGATATGGAGTCTGAAAGTCAAACGTTCAAAACATTGTTACTCTTTTGCTTGTCAATGTATATTTTTTCTGGTTTTTGCCACCTTTTACTAATCTGATAGAACCTTCTTATGTGTCCCACTGCCACTGATCACTTTTCCTTTTTCACAATATGTTAAATCTTTTTGTTACAAACCCGCAGTGACCATACCCATAGCTATATTTCATTGTGCCTTCTTATATCTCTTGGTATGTGTGAACTGCAGGCGCACTCCAAAATTAGGCACATTTAGCAGTGGCTGCGCAACTTTGTAATGCGCCCAAGGTCTGGGGACGTTCTAGGGGCGTGTTGCACCACAACCATATGATTCTACACATTTTTTGAATGTTTGACCCCAAAAAAGGCGATTTCTGTGGAACAAACCCAAGTTAAAAGTGGTCTGCCTGAGCCCAAAGTTATCATAGTGGAACTGGTTATGTATGAGCTGCAGAAGAGCAGGTTCATACATTCTGGCACAGTCTACACCGCCTTAAAGAGATTTAGAACTGGCCTCTATGCACCTAGTTCGTATATGTCACCCATAGTGTAGTTCATACCATAGACCAGTGCTTCCAAACTTTGAAGTGGGTTTTAGCAGGCTGGTGCACCCTAGTTGTTGGTGAGGAGAACTGAGATGGCAGTTGATAGAGACAGTTTAAGAGTTTGGACAGATCTTTCTCAGGCTGCTCTATTATCTGTCTCAGCAACATAATTGCTTTTAATTGTACTTATTCTACTGTCCTACTGGTTTGGTAGGCAAATGAAAGAGTATTTTTAATTTTAGCAAGGATTTTTTTAACTAAGGATGGTGAAACCCCTTTGTTTCCATGTTCTGCCTGTTGATGCAAGTAGAAAGTATTGCTGCAGAGAGATAACCTATCCCTCTTTATATATGGAATTGATGTGTAAGGGCATGTCCCCACTGCATGGGTTTTCGGCCGGCTTTTCAGCCGGTTTGCGGTTGGTCAGACCGCCTGAAAAACCGGCCGAAAATTAGCAAGCACAATTGTGCTCTATGGAAAACCCGTGCAGCAGTCCCCACTGCACGGGTTTTCCGTCAGGCGGTTTTGCCGCTGGTGGTCCGGCGGCAAAACATTGAGCAAGCACCATCTTCCATCTGGTTTTCGGACAGAATTTGTGCTTCTCAATGTGAAGGGGGAGTGCTTTTCTTCGCTCATCGCGGAAAAAAAAGCCGTCCCCCCGCGGCCGTGGGGACGGGCGCAAAACAGGACAAATACCGGCCGCGTGGGGATGCACCCTAAGACCAACTTTTAAATAAACGTCATCCATTTGGTTTGATAAAAATGCTTTCTTGCCTTTTGTTTTAAAAGCTAAAACATTTCCAATGTGTTTTATGTTGGGTCTCATTTACTTTCTGTATCTCTATGGAAATGGTGATTTAAAGCCTCATATTGTATTTCTGAGAAGCAAGGAGCAGCTAAGCACACAAATAATTCTTCATGCCATGGTCTATGTCCCAGTGCAGCCACATCGACATTGGTGCAGAGGCTGCTTGCAAAATGTGGCTATTGTTTCAGAATTTCAGAAATACGTCTTTAACAGAAAACAAATCTGGAGCACAACGTTAGAGACTTCTTATTTCATTAATATTTCAGGAGGAAAGAGAACGAACAGATGTTACTTTCTGTTCAGGTACGTTGTTTGACTAAAATGATATCTGAAAAAGCAATAATTTTGTATTGCTTGCTGAGTGCTTAATATATTATATGGATTTTTTCCATATGCACCGTATTTTTAATTATGAGGTCAAGCCTTTTATGTGTTAATGAGTGGAACAGTGATTTCAGGCACCATGAAGAAGCTCTCAAGTCTAGAGATTCACTATTGTTAGTTCCTACTAATATAAAAATCTTAGTGCAGAGAGTATATTGTCATTATATATTGCTACCAGTACCAAGCAGGAAAGGCAGCTGCCATAGGAGCCTAGAGACTTGGAGGCACAGTGTTTATTCTACTGCTCGGGATAAACATCTGTTAAAAATTTAACTCAAACTGAACAATCCTTGTAGCCACACAGAAGGAAACTGCAAAAGTGGCATCAGTGTTGCTCTAAGTATTTGCATACATTGTCATGAAAATCTATGGACTATGGAACACGGTCTGGACCACAACAGTGCATGATTAGAGATGTAGATAGAAATGCCTGAACCCTATAGAAACATTTGGAACAAACTCAATTTGCCACAAAGTCTATGAATTTAACTCTGCAGTGAATACTTCAATAGTATAATATTGTTTATTTTTAATAAATTTAGGAAACAAAAACCATTGAATAATCTTTGAACATTTTTTTACTGTTGGTACACAATATTAATCTACATATAGAGTTGCATAACTTGGTGAATATATTGTATTACTTGTTATTATTACTGCACAGTAACGCTTAAAATTCTGTGAACCCTTCAGAATTTTTCTGCATAAATTTTACCTAAAAGTAGATAAAGAGAACCATATCCAATAAAAGAGTCAAACATATTACAATTGTTTATTATTATTAGTTGAGCAAAATGAACCAATATTACATATCAATGAGTGTCAAAGTATGCAAACCTTTACAATCAGCAGATAATTTGAAGGTAAGATTAGAGTCAGGTGTATTCAGTCAATGGTATGACAATCAGGAGTGAATGGAAGATCTGTTTTATTCAAAGTACAGGGATCTATTCGGGTATGTTCACACGGCTTATTTTGGGGCGCATTTCGCCACATATTTGGAGCGTACTGCGCTCTAATACGAGCGAAATGCGCCCCAATCATTACGGTAATCCACAGTTCTCACGCCGCGAGTAATGCACGTTCATGGGGCCGGCTACACCCCCCCTGCGCGGCAAGAGTACGCCCGGCTTAATTGCGAGGCGTACGTACACCCCGCATGCCCTCAGGGTATGTTCACATGGCTTATTTTGGGGCGTGTTTGTAAATCCGACCATAAATACGTCCGGATTTCCCATAGGTAGTCATTCTAATCTACTTGGTCATTATTTTAGGCTCAGTTGGTGATGTATTTATGGACGTAAATACATCTGTAAATACGTCCAGAACTAAGCCCTGGGAACATAGAAATCCTGCTTGGAGAACCACAGGTCCCAGTCAGACCTGTGCTGTGCTGGCTCTTGCTGGACATACAAAATAGAATACAATGTGAATGAAGAACAAATACATCTTCATTTTTGAATAAAACAATAGACCCAAATTAACATCTGTACAAATACATCTTCATTATTTAATAAAACAATAGACCAAAATTCACATCTGTGCAACATCTGCATTGGCTTATTTAATGTAAAATTAGTACAATTCTCTCCATTTTTTTAAGACCTGTTCTAGATATTCTTTCTTTCTTTGGAGAGCTTATATATATTTGCTTTAATTTTAAACGATCAACTTTTTCTATACATTGCAATGTCTTTTATTCAACTTAGATTTTTCTCTTTATTCATTCATTCATTCATTCATTCATTCATTTGAAAGGCAACTCTTTTTGCTATTCACTAACATGTTTAATAATTTTTCACTGATTTCCAGCCTGTCTAGAATCGCAATACATGTTAGGCACAGTCCTTCTGCGCCTTAGTCCCGCACTGCGCCTCACACACTGGCGAGGCGCAGGGAACTTTATACCGCATGTATGAGCGCACTTCGGGCGCCGACATAAATGTGGCGCAGCTTTCACTTTAGATCGGGCGCTAACGGGCGCTCCGACGCGCCAATCTTCATACATGTCGCCCTAAAACTTTTAAATCAAGGAAACCAATCAATAAGGTAATCTATGGTAACTATCCACAATCTTAAAACAACCACAAATTATAGCTTTTGACATGAAATGTGAGATGGAATTAAAACCAATGAAAAGAATTTGTAAATATCAGTATGAATACAGATACATGAACACTTTGTAATGAATGTACAAATGGAACCAGTATCTCTATGAACAGGTTTGTAATAAACTTTGAATATTTGTACAAGCATGTGAATAGCTGAAGCAAGCTCCACGGTTTAACAACTGCAGCCAGGCAAAGCTATAGTGATGACCGAAAAAGCCGTGTAAAATATAACATCCTAAGTAGCATATTTGAAGATAAATAATCTGACAAAAGTTCTCAGTTAAACATATGTCAAAAAGCCTTGAAGAAATATCATTGTATATATATTGGACTTGTGCTTGGGTGCTTGTCACTAAGAAGCCAATAGTTAATCCATATAATCAAACAATACACATGTAACTTGTCGTCTGAGACTCAAACATGATAGTAATATTTAGAACTAAGCATTTCTATTTCTGAGAAATAGAAAAGGATCTCCTGTTTAGTATCTTCAAGTGGAAAGTGGTTACAAAGAGAGTCTTCTCTCTGGAGGGACTGTCCTGCCATACATTACCTGGACAAGTTGTTGATATTTCATGTGCACTGTGCAGAGCTTCATTCCCTCTATGGAGGCACTGCAGACAAATTGAACACCTGCCAGGTTTGTACCGCTGGGTACAGTTGGATTCAAAATACTGAATCCGCTGAAAATCTGATGAGAATTCAGTGCTGTGTAGACATAGCCTAAGGGGCACATGCATGACTGCTGCATTTGGACCCCGTATAGTTTGTCCTTAATTTTAAGGGTCTTACCATGGGTCTTGAAAGACCGATGGGTCTTAAAAATAGGTCTTGAAAGTCCAAGCCCTCACCTCCAACTGCCGCCTCCACCTGAAAAACCTCTCTCGCATCCGCTCATTCCTCAACTACGAAACTACAAAAATGCTGGTCCATGCCCTTGTCATCTCCCGCCTAGACTACTGCAACATCTTTCT
This sequence comes from Phyllomedusa bahiana, assembly GCA_025379985.1. NCBI lineage: Eukaryota > Metazoa > Chordata > Amphibia > Anura > Hylidae > Phyllomedusa > Phyllomedusa bahiana. The sequence goes on along the minus strand of JAODAL010010479.1, from coordinate 47,522 downwards.
TTGCGGCCTCCCATCCAACACTCTTTCTCCCCTTCAAACCATTCTCGACTCTGCTGCCCATCTTATTCACCTCTCTCCTCGCTACTCCTCTGCTTCTCCCCTCTGCCAATCACTTCACTGGCTTTCTATTGCCAGCAAATTCACTTCAAGCTACTAACCATGACCTACAAGGCTCTCCACAACCTCTCCCCTCCATACATCTCTGCCTTAATCTCCAGATATCTCCCCTCACACAATCTCCGCTCCTCACAGGACCTTCTCCTCTGCTCTCCTCTTATCAGCTCCTCACCTAACCGTCTCCAAGACTTCTCCCATGCTTCCCCCATTCTCTGGAACTCACTGCCCCAACACATCAGACTCTCCTCCACCTTCACCAGCTTCACCATTTCTTCAGGATTGCCTATAACCTACAATAACCCTGCTGCCACAGTACTACCCTACAAACATGTCCGCCCCTCACCTTCTGTCTCTTCCCTCCTCCTTGTAGATTGCAAGCCCTCGCGGGCAGAGTCCTTTCTCCCTCTGTCGTGCCAATTGACATTCATCATTTATCATTGTACTCGTTGACATAAGTTATGTATGTAACCCTCCTCGAATGTACAGCACCCTGTAATCAATGGCGCTTTAAAATAAATAATAATAATAAATATAATAATAACTCCTTGAATTCTCTATATCAGCGGTCCCCAACCTTTTTTCCACCAGGGACCGGTTTGATGCATGACAATTTTTCCATGGCCCATTTGGGGGGAGGGGGGTTATCTGGGCATGGTTATTAGGGGCGGGGTTATGAAGGGGGTTGGATGTTTAGAATCACACAAAAAAAAACACAATAAACCGTTTACTGTGTCATTTAGGAGTATAGTATGGGGTAACCAGTTTTTTATAACTGCAGACTGATTCTAAGCTCTGTGGGTCAGTATTATATTAATAATGCTGACCCACCGAATTGACAATCAGTCTGCAGTAATACTGATCAGCTCTGTGGGTCAGCATTATACATGTATATAATTTACATATGTAATCATGTAATCAGCTCTGTCATTATAGAGATATATGCCCCTGTAGTCAATATAGATAGGCATATGCCCCCTGTAGCCATTAGAGATATATGCCCCTGTAGTCAATATAGATAGGCATATGCCTCCTGTAGCCATTAGAGATAGGTACATGCCTCTGTAGCCATTATAGATATAGACCCCTTGTAGCCATTATAGCTATATGTCCTATGTAGCCCACTTTAGTCATTATAGATATAAACGCCCCCTGTATGCATTATAGGTATAGGCCCAATGTAGCCATTAGAGATAGGTATATGCCTCTGTAGCCATTATAGATATAGACCCCTTGTAGCCATTATAGCTATATGTCCCGTGTAACCCCCTTTAGTCATTATAGATATAAACGCCCCCTGTAGTCATTATAGGTATATGCCCAATATAGCCATTATAGGTATATGCACCCAGTAAACAGCCATCCTAGTTAAAAAAAAAAAGTTACTCACCTTTCCCAGTCCCCTGCAGAGCTGCTGCCTCCAGGAGCCAGTGTCCGACGAGACCCAGCATCTCAGGGGGTGTGACGACACTGCTGCATCACACCCCTGCACCTGCACCGCTGATGTGTAGATAAACGGCTCCGTGAGCGCCATATCTACAATGCTTGGGAACGCAGGGACGGTAATTAACTGCCCTTGCTTTCTCTCTCGCGAAGCAGCTGCACAGTCAACGGGCATCATGTGTAACCTGGAGCCATGGAAAGGCAGAGTATGCACCGCGGTCCGGTGGTTGGGGACCCCTGCTCTAAAGACTTACAGATGTGATGTTAGATACTGCATCCTGGTCCATCAGCAACAACCCTATAAAAAGACTTAAATCACAGGGCTAATGTGTCACAAAAAATAGGGCCAAAGGCTAGATATGTCTGTCCATCTGTAGAGTAACGAAAGTGACAGATGCTAAAAGATAGAAATGCCACAATCAAACCCTCTGCACCTCAACCTTTACAGCAGTTTTTTAAAAAACAGGTCCATCTTTGTGACAGCTCTGACATTCTTTAAAACACTAAAATATAATCGATGCTAGCTATTTATTTATAAGCCTCTTTGACAAGTAGCATGTGAAGTCCACACAGTCAACTTGTTGCTATTGTTTGGCTTCTTAGGTAGTCTGTGCGGCTAATTAGAATTAACAAGGCTATTCATAATAGTGTGGGCCCATCATTGAAATTCTGCGCAGCACAAATGTCTTTCTAAAAGAAGAGCTTAATTTGACTTACTAATTTAATGTTGCTCTACCGTCAGTCTATATGCCGGCTGTCAAATCTACATGAAGCTATTAAATGATTTTGTAAGATGTATTCACTTGTGGTTTAAGTTAATCGAGATTATATGTGAGATTGGTAGATAATGAGAATGTTAAACGAGTAATAAGAAATTGTCGGCCTGCACCAGCAGTTTCATTATTTGTTACCTTTATTTAGCAGGGACGTTCTTGATACTACAAAACTGTAGTTACTGGTATTTTTAATGTCAAGCTGTCACCCATCAAAAGTAGGGAAACTGTAGGAATTTGAATTTTCAGAAATGGCTTGCGCTAGCTGAATGGGTGACTTAGAATCAGGGGCGTAGCTACAGTGGTAGCAGACATAGCAGCTGTCACGGGGCCCGGGCTCTTAGGGGGCCCAGGCCCCAGGGCAGCTGCTGACACGTCTGCTACCCCAGTAGTTCTGCTCCTGCATCCGCCGACAGTGAACATAACAGTTCACTGCCAGCAGGCGCGGAGCTGAGGGGCCCGGCGCATCCTACCTTTGAACGCCCAGACATCTGGCCCGAGCGCTCAGACTCAGGACCGACCCGTGTTAGCAGAGCAGAGATGGATGAATTGATTCTAACGAAGTGGAATTCATTTGGGGTGACATGTATGATCGGGCTTTTCACCCGTTTTTTGGCGTATACTGCGCCTCCCAGCCCGAATCCCGCTGTCGGACGCGGGGATTCAGCGTTAGGCGCAGTGTGGACGCGGGGTAGGCGTTCCGGGGCGGGACGCGGCGCGCTCGAAAACTCTGAGGCATGTACGATGGCGAGTCGGCAAAGCGAGGCGCAGTGCAGCGCTCGGCAGCTCCGACAGGCAGACCAGGTTTTTTTTGGTCTAAATGCTCTGACAGAGGCGAAGTGAAGCAGGATCCGTACATGCGAGGAAGCAGATAGAAGATCGCGACAGAAATCTCGGCGCTCCGTTCCGTGCAGCAGGAGTATGAATCCGAAAAAATTGCCTTTATAAAGGCGGAAAACAGTGTCAGAAAAGAGCTGAATGTAAAAAATAAACATAATTAAAAAAAAAAACCACTTTCCAAAACTCTAGAACGGCACAATATCCAGATTTATGATATTGTAAATTGCCGGGAAATACAGTAATTCAAATTCTGAAACCTATTCTCATTGGTCGGCATAAACCAGCCAATCAGAATAGGAGCGACAGTGAACCATTAAAACCTATGGGGAAGGATTGACCAATCAGAATCCACGGCGAGATAATTCAAAATACAGTAAAAAGACAGAAAAGAGCTGATTGGCTGAGCTAGCGGGTGCTTGGCTATCCCAGCCAATCAGAGCGCGAGCTACTTCTCCCATTATAGTCTATGGAGAGATGGGCGCAATGCAATCTCGGCTCTCAGCGCCGTGCGGCATGAAGTATTAATCAAAAAAATTTTTTTATTAACCCCTTAACGACCTTGGGCGTATCCATACGTCCAGGTCGTTTGGGGGTTAACGCACCTGGACGTATGGATACGTCCTGAGGATCGCGCGAACTCTAAAGCAGAGTTTGCGCGATCGGCGCGGGGTGTCAGCTGTATATTACAGCTGACATCCCGCACCATCGGCCCCGACCCCGGATCGCTCCGGGGGGGGCGGATAACCCCGTAATTATCGCGACAATCCGGTCGCAATAACTAAGAGAGACGCAGGAGGAGATCGCTCCTCCTGCGTCTCTGTCGGCGGCAGCAGCGCACGGATCGGGCGATCCGTGCGGCTCCTGCCTCCTTACAGACACCACGGAGGGCAGAGAATGCAGAGAATGCCTTCCGGGTTGTCTGTGACGTCACGACGCCCGGCCGTGCCCTGTGGGCATGACCCGGCATCGTGACTGACAGTTGTCATAGGAACCAGTCATAGCAACAAGCTGTGCACTGATTCCTATTGAATGAGAGATCTAAAGATCTCTCATTCAAATCCCCTATGGGGAAAAGTAAAATAAAAATGTGAAAAAGTGAAAAAAAAGTAAAAAAAAATTTAAAAAAAAGTAAAACACAAAAACGAAAAATAAAATAAAATACGTACACCGCCCTTTTCCCCTTTACAAACGCCAATCGCCCCAAAAAAGATCAAAAATAAATAAAGTACCCATATTTGGTATCGCTGCGTGCGTAATGACCTGCCCTATAAATCTGTCATGTTAATTAACCCGTACGGTGAACGCCGTAAAAAAAAAAAAAAAAAAACAATCACAGAATTAAGATTATTGTTCATCCCGCAGCACATAAAATGGAATAAAAAGCGATCAAAAACTCCTATAAACTCCAAAGTTGTACCAATTAAAATGTCAGTTCATCCCGCAAAAAAAAGTCCTTATACAGCTCTGTATACGGAAAAATAAAAAATTTATAGCTCTCAGAAGATAGCGATGCATAAATATTGTTTTACACACTAAAAACACTTTTCTTTTTTTTAAAGTGCTTCAACATAAAAAAAACTATATAAATAGGGTATCGCCATAATCGTAGCGACCCAAAGAGTAAAGCTAACTTATCACGGATACTGCACGGTGAGCCCTGTTAAAAATAAAAATAAAAAACACTACTAGGATTGCAGTATTTTCTTCACCCTGGCCTGCAAAAAATGGATTTAAAAGCAATCAAAAAGCCTTGTCCCCCCAAAAATGATACTAATAAAAACGTCAACTCCTCTCACAAAAAACAAGTCCCTACACAGCTCCAAGCACAGAAAAATTTAAAAGTTATGGCTCTCAAACTATGGTGATGCAAAAACGTATTTTCCTGTTTGAATAAAAGTGTTTTTATTGTATAAAAGCAGTAAAACATAAAAAAATATACAAATTGGGTATCGGTGTAATCGTATTGACCGGCTGAGTAAAGCCACCATGTCATATATACCGTACAGTGACCGCTATAAAAAATAAAAATAAAAAACACTACCAAGATTGCTGTATTTTGTTCAAAACATCTCACAAAAACCTTAATAAAAAGTGAACATAGCATCATATGCACCACATAATGGTACAATAAAAAAACTTCAACTCATCCCGCAAAAAACAAGCCCATACACAGCTCTGCACACAGCAAAATAAAAAAGTTATGGCTGTCAGAATAGGACAACATAAAAACGCAATTTTTTATAGACGTATTTCTACTGTGTAAAAGTAATAAAACAGAAAAAACTATATAAAATCTATATCATTGTAAGTGTACCGACCCCCATAGTAAAGTTATCACATCATTTACACTGCACGGCGAATGCTGTAAAATTGAAACTCAAAAAACAATGACTGTCTGTCCGCTGTCTCTGACATCATGTCCTCTCTCTATCTACAACTAAACCTCACCAAAACCGAACTTCTTGTTTTTCCCCCATCTACTAACCAACCCCCATCTGCTATTTCTCTCTCAGTGTGTGGCATCACCATAACTCCTAGGCAGCAGGCCCGGTGTCTTGGGGTTATTCTAGACCCTGATCTGTCTTTCACCCCATATATCCAATCCCTTGCGCGCTCCTGTCACTTGCACCTCAAGAACATCTCCAGAATCCGTCCTTTTCTCACTGTGGAAACAACTCAAACTCTCATTGTTGCTTATTCACTCTCGTCTTGACTACTGTAACTCCCTGCTTATCGGTCTCCCCCTCTGTAAACTCTCCCCTCTCCAATCTGCCCTGAATGCAGCAGCCAGGCTTGTCTTTCTTTCCAGCCGCTATACTGATGCCTCTACCCTGTGTCACTCGCTCCACTGGTTGCCCATCCAGCACAGAATACAGCATAAACTCATCACTTTCACCCATAAAGCTCTCCACAGTGCTGCACCCCCATACATCTCCTCCCTCATCTCTGTCTACCACCCTGCCCGCTCTCTCCGCTCAGCTACGGACATCAAACTACAGACTACAATCATCCGAACCTCCCATGCCCGTCTTCAAGATTTTGCACGTGCTGCACCCATTCTCTGGAACATGCTACCACGTACCATCAGGCACAATCCCAGCCTTCGTAGTTTTAAGAGTGTCCTGAAAAACACATCTCCTCAGGCAGGCCTACCAAAACCACTAATTGCTAACCCACACCTTCTATCACACACATCCTGTCACTCCCTACACTAGGGCACTCACAGGCACTTATCTGTATATAGATGTACAGTCATGGTGGCAGGTTCACCAATCTTTATGTAAACCTCCCCATATTTATATAAACATGGCTGGGCCATTGTAAATTTAGCACTTCTCCTCTTTGTTTCCCCAGGCACCCTCTTAGATAGTAAGCTCATGCGAGCAGGGCCCTCACACCTTGTGTCTCACCTGTAAGTAGCGTTCAGTGTGTAATGTCTGTTTTTGTCTGTAATTATACCCTCTACTTTGTAAAGTGCTGGGAAATTTGTTGGGGCTATATAGATAAAGATTATTATTATTATTATTTTTCCCCCCATTTTCATTGCCCAATGCTAAAAAAAAACTATGGAACACCTGTGTGCCTAAAATGCAGAATACACCCCTAGATGAGATCCCTGATGGGTGTTGAATCCAAAATGGGGCGACTTCTGGAATGTTTCGCCTGTTCTGCTACTTTGGGGGCTTTGCAAATGCGACATGGCCCCACCAAAATCTGCGTTCCAAAAGCCAAATAGCGCTCCCTCCCTTATACCCCTTGCTATGCGCCCAAACAGCAGTTTACACCCACATGTAGGGTATTGCCAAACTTGGAAGAAATTGCTTAACAAAGTTTTAGGGTTCTTTTTTCCAGGATTCCTTGTATATGTGAAACATTTTAAGCTAAAATTGCAGATTATTGGAAAAAAATTTTTTTTTACTTTTCACAGCCTTATGCTAAAAAAAATTTGTGAATCACCTGTGGGGTCTATATACTCAATGCACCCCTGGATATATTCCTTAAGGGGTGTAGTTTCCAATATGTGGTCTATTTAGGGTGTTTATTAAGTTTTAGCACCCTAGGGTGTCCCCAAAACTGAAATGGCGCCTAAATAAAATCGTATTGAAAATGAGATCCCAGAGTATAGTAGGTGCTCCTCCTATTCTGGGCTTATGGTGAGGCCAAATAATGCACTAGGGCCACATATTGGATATCTCTAAAAGCGGCAGACCTGGGGGAATTGATATTAAGTTGCATTTACCTAGTCACATTTACCGTATTCCAGTGAATAATGGATAAATATTGAAAGTCTGCAAAATTTGAAATTTTGAAATTTCACCTCCACTTTGCTTTAATTTCTGTGAAATATCTAAAGGGTTATCAAACTTCCTAAATAGTGTTGTAAATACGTTAAGGGGTCTAGTTTCTTAGATGGCATTATTTATGGGGGTATCTAACATGCAGGCCCCTCAAAGCCACGTCAGAACTGGAGTGGTCCCTAAAAAAATGTATATTGCAAATTTTCTGAAATTGTGAGAAATTACTACTAAATTTCTAAGCCCTCTAATGTCGTAAAAAAAAAAAAAAGACATTTAAAAAATGATGCTAACCTATAGTGGACATATGGTAGATGCTAGTTATAAACTATTTTGTGGTGAATAATTATCTGTCTTGCACGCAGAAATTTTGCAACTTTCAAAATCGCTAATTTTTCCAAATTTTCATGAAATTTTTATATTTTTCACAAACAAACAAGGATTGTATGGATAAAAATTTCTTACTAACTTAAAGCACAATGTGTCACGAGAAAACAATCTCTGAATCACATGGATAGGTAAAAGTGTCAAAAAGTTATTCTCACATAAATGGACACATGTCAGATTTCAAAAATAGGGCTGTGTCAGGAAGGTCAAAACAGGCTGGGTCCTTAAGGGGTTAAATGTAAAACATTATCAGATAAAGAGCCGAACCCTTCTTTACAAATAAAACAGTTAAAAACCCGAACAACGCGTTTGTCGCCGAGACCGGCGCTACATAGGGAATTGCAATAGAGAGAATTGCCGGGAAATACAGTAATTCAAATTGTTTAAGCTATTCTCATTGGTCGGCAGAAGCCAGCCAATCAGAATAGGAGCGACAAAGACCCATTATATCCTATGGAGAAGTTTGGACCAATCAGAATAGGAGCGACAGTGGCCCATTCTAACCTATGAGGAGTATTAACCAATCAGAATAGGAGCGACAAAGTCCCATTATATCCTATGGAGAAGTTTGGACCAATCAAAATCAAAGGCGGGACAGTTCAAAATACAGTAAAAAAGACAGAAAAGAGCTGATTGGCTGAGCTAGCGGTGGCTTGGATATCCCAGCCAATCAGAGCGCGAGCTACTTCTCCCATTATAGTCTATGGAGAGATGGGCGCTCTGAAATCTCGGCGCTCAGCGCCGTGCGGCATGAAGTATTAATAACAAAATCATTTTTTATTAAGTGTAAAACATTATCAGATAAAGAGCCGAACCCTTCTTTACAATAAAGCAGTTAAAAACCGAACAACGCGTTTGTCACGAGACTGGCGCTACATAGGGAATTGCAATAGGAGAAATCGCCGGGAAATACAGTAATTCAAATTGTTTAAGCTATTCTCATTGGTTGGCATAAACCAGCCAATCAGAATAGGAGCGACAATGTCCCATTATAACCTATGGAGGAGAATTGACCAATCAGAATAGGAGCGACAATGTCCCATTATATTCTATGGAGAAAAATTGACCAATCATATTCCAAGGCGGGACAGTTCAAAAATTACAGTAAAAATGCAGAAATGAGCTGATTGGTTTGAAGCGGCGGGGGCTCGTCCAGCTTAGCCAATCAGAAGTGCGAGCTACTTTCTCATAGAATTCTATGGGGAAAAGAAATTCTGAGCGCGCTCTGTGATTGGCTAAGTTAAAAGAGGCGCCGTTATTTGGACCAATGGGAGAGCGAGCGACGATCCTATGGGTTTTCTAATGCAATCTGAAATAAAATTGTACACGGCCGAAATCAAATTATAAGACTACAGAATGTTTCCCGATGTGTATATAAAACGAATAATAATATGGGGGTAACGAAAAAAAAATATTAAATCAATAAAATCATGTTTATTTTTTTATTTTCGTTGCACCCATACTATTGATCCTTGGCTAACGAAAATAAAGAAATAAACATGATTTTATTGATTTAATATTTTTTTTCGTTACCCCCATATTATTATTCGTTTTTCCTGTAGCATAACTCATATCCGAAGGTTAATTAAGCGTTTTTCTGCTGTTGTAGTCAGTAAAATACATGTTGTTTTAACATGCCACATAGCTGTTAAATTTTGGCTGCTCATTTCTTTTGCGCAGTTTATATCCAAGGGTTACCCAAGCTTGTTAGTGGGTTCATTTGGAGTCAAATGCAGGGTGTGTATTTATCATATACAGATATCTTCATTAAACAGAGTCTGTAAATTTTTGAACAAACAGTATAGAGGTGGCAGGCTCTTCACATGCGAGTGGCAGTGGCACAAACATTCCTGGAACAGGCACAGGTCACAGCACAGTAAGGGGACGTCGCAGCAGGGGTCACTCGGTGAGGCCAGAACTGCCGGTGTCATCTAGCTGCCGTGTGTTGACCAGCAACCCAAGGGTTCTTGATTGGTTGACTAGGTCACCAACTTCCTCCCAGATGACATCTGACAACCCCAGCCAAGAGTCGGTGGGAACGTCAGACACAGCCCTTAGTTGACATGGCCTGGGAGTGGGTCAGCGGCCCTCATCTGTCCTCAACCCGCCTCTGTCCCATCCAGGTCCCTCAGCCAGAGATCTACTATGTGGTCTGGGCTCAGTGCCACTATACAGCGAGGATGAACAATTTGAGGAGGACAGTCAGCAGCTACTTGGCAGCGAAGAAATGGGGTCAATATCCCCTGCTTCTTGAAGAAGGCGGCGAAGTATAGATGTGGAGAGTGGCATGGGAGGTCATGTTGTGAGGGGTCAGCCTCTGCAGACCAAGACCATTGAGGAGGACACCAGTGAAGATCAAACAATAATCGATGATGATGTAGCCGACCGTACTTGGGAGCCGGGTGAAGCAAGGGCTTCATCATCGTCAGGAGAAGAGGGCGTCAGCTTGCGCCTCAGGCAGCGGCGCAGCCATCAAGTGGGTAGTGTGGCCATGATTCAGCAGGGTAGCAGCAGTGCGAGGTCAGGAGCCAAACGGCCACGGGGTAGAAAACCCACTTCGCAGATCCAAGAAAGTAGCGGCACAGGGGCTCAGCGAGGCAGAGGCGGTAGTAGTCACTCAGTGCGGAGTGTTGCCGGTAAATTCAGCTACTCGGCAGTGTGGCAGTTCTTTGCTAAGACACCGGAGGAGCCAAATATGGGTATATGTAGAATCTGTGGGTAGAAAGTGAAGCGTGGCCAGGGAGCTAACGTTGGCAGCACGGCCCTGCGTCAACACATGCAGCATCACCATCCGGTGGCCTGGGAGAAACGTGGCTCAGATGTGGTGGTCCATCCTGCCGTCGCAGAAGCAGCAGCGCCTAGTGGCACGCATGCCATTGCAGCCAGTCAAGGCTCCACCACCTCTGCAGAAGGGAGCTGTTTCTCTTTGCCATCATCTTCCGGTCCAGAAGCTCCTGCTCCTCGCTACTCATGGCGCCAGCAGTCGTTCAATGAGGCAATTGCAAAGAGACAACAGTATGTATCCAACCATCCTAAGGTGCAGAAGCGGACCGTGCTCCTGTCCAAGTTGTTGGTTCTGCAGTCCCTCCCTTTCCAAATGGTGGACTCTGCACTGTTCAGAGAATTAATGGCCTGTGCCAAGCCGAGGTGGAGAGATCCAAGCTGTACATTTTTTTCCAAAAAGGCAGTACCAGCCCTTCACAAATATGTAGGACAGAAGGTGGGCCAGTCCTTGAGCTTATCGGTTTGTTCCAAGGTGCATGGCAGCGGGACATGTGGAGCTTTTACTACGATCAGGGCCAGTACATGTCCTTTACGGTCCACTGGGTGAATGTGCTTCCTGCCCAGCCACACCAACAACTTGGACAGGAGACGCCGCTTGCTCCTCCACGTTGTCAGACTGCTGCTCCTGCGCCAATGTCCGCCTTCTCCTCCACCACCATCTCAGCCTCCACTAGTACTGCTCCATCATACCCATGTGTAGGGGACGGGGGTTTGGTCACGCAGTTTACACTGGCTTTCCTCGGCGAACAAAGTCACACAGGGAAGGAACTGCTCCGCGTCATGCAGAAAGGGAAATCGTGTGTGGTTTTTCTCCGCGCCAAATGAAAATTTGGGAAACCCCATGGTGACGGACAATGGGAGGAACATGGTGTCTGGGCTGCCCCGGGAGGGATGGTCCATGCGTTCCTGCATGGCGCACGTGTTAAATCTGGTTGTGAAAAGGTTCCTGAAGTCTTCCACCGATCTTCGAAGATTCTGAAAATGGGCCAGGAAACTGTGCATGACTTCATCCATTCCTACAAAGCCAGACACAGCCTCCTCGAGTTGCAGCAGCAGAACGGCCTCCCCCAACACACGCTGTTATGCGATGTTTCCACCCGTTGGAATTCCAGCTTGCACATATTGGACCGACTGTATGAACAGAGAAAGGCCAATGTTTTGATGATCCAGGCAGACAGGAGTACTCCCCTGTGTAACTTTAATGTCAGCCAGTCGCAGCTCATGCGTGACACCTGCCGTTTGCTGAGGCTATTTGAGGAGACCACGTTATTTGTTAGTCGCCAGGACTACGGGATGAATAACTTCATTCCACTGCTTCATGTCCTGGAACAGATGCTGAAAAATCTGTCTGGGCAGGGGACTGGAGACGTGGGGGACTACATCTCGCGGCCACATGAATCGGTGGGGACTGAATGGAGGAGGAAGAGGAGGAGGAGGACATTGGAGCAGAAGCATTGTCTGGTGAAATGAGGGGTTTTTTTCATCCAGGTGACAGGAGAGGGGGAGCAGGAGCTGCTGGAGGAGGTAGATGGAGATGAGGAAGATGAGGCGGGATGACCCCCAAGCACCATGGCAGTAACAGTGGAGATGGAGGCAGGGAGACCCTCAGAGTCACTTGTGCAGATGGCCCGCAGCATCCTGATTTACCTGGCTAGTGACAGTGGAATAGTCACCATCCGGCAGAGGGATGACTTCTGGCTTCCACCTATTGGACCCTTGCTACCCGTCCAAAATGGGAGCCTTTTTTCCAGCTGCTGAGAGGGAGGAGAACAAACTCAAATACTATCAACAAATCCCCCGTAGTCAGTCGGCCCCTGCCTCTGAGCGGCCGTGTCCATCCTCCCACCAGTCTGACCGGGGGGTTCCTCAGCGCTCACGTAGCACTGTCGTGGGTGCTGTCGGAACGTGGGGGGGTTGGAGCAGTACCAGCTCCATCAGCAGCAACCTAAGTCTGGAGTCGCTGATGAGCGCTTCTTCACCCGCTTAGTGAGGAGGGCACTCGCCAGCAGCAGCGCCCCAAAGGACTTGGAGCAGACCCTGAACCAACAGGTGGTGGCCTACTTGGACAGCACTCTGCCACCCCGTTAGAATATCCGCTGGGACTACTGGGGAGCCAAACTGGATGTGTTACCGCAACTTGCCGAGTTTGCAGTTAGAAGCTGTCCTGCCCCGGGCCCGTAGTGTGGGATCAGAGCAGTTGTTCAGTCCGGCAGGGGCCATCGTTACCCCAAGGAGAACCGCTTGTCCACGGGAAAAGTGGAACGACTTAACCCTTTGTCAAAATGAATCAGGCGTGGATCGGCCAAAGGGTTTCCACACACCAATGCCTTAGGCATCAGATTACATCAGCCATGACACCTCACCCAAACTTTGAGAAATGAGTCTGGGTTCAAACTACCTCCATCAGCCACTATTCTGATGCCGCCACCCACCTGATGCCACGCATCTTCTGCCAGTTTCTCCATCTGCCTACCACCATCTTTACCAGGGACTGGTATTTTCCACCCACCTCCACACTCTGTCATGTGCCACTCTATGACCTCATGCTGTGCTGCTGGTTGCTGGTGCCGTGACCTCCACACTGTGTCATTGTGCCACTCTCTGACTTCATGCTGTTGCTCCTGCCGTCACCTCCACTCTCTGTCATTGTGCAATGCTGTGGTCTACTCCCGTTTTTGCCACCTCCAGAATTTGTCATTGTGCCACTGTCTGACCTCATGCTGCTGCTGTGGCTGCTTTCCATGACCTACACACTCTGTCATTGTGCCACTGTCTGACCTCATGCTGCTGCCGTGACCTCCCCACTCTGTCATTGTGCCACTATCTGGCCTACTCCTGTTTTGCAACCTCCACACTCTGTCATTGTGCCAATGTGTGACCTCATGCTGCTGCTGTTGATGATGTCATCTCCACACTGTGTCATTGTGCAACTTTGTTGGCTCCTGATGTTGCTACCACCTCCAGAATTTGTCATTGTGCCACTCTGTGGCCTACTCATGCTGCTGCCAAGTGCCCGCTGTCTTAGGCCGTGTTCACACGGCTTATTCCCGACGGATTTGTGAGCCGTATTGAGCTCACAAATCCGCCGTGAATAACGGGCGGGATGCGGGCGGGGCCGGAGCGCGGCGGGGGCGCCGCTCCCGGCCCCATAGACAATGCATTGTTTACGGCGCGTACGCGCCGTAAATAATGTGCATGTCACTTTCTCCCTCCGCGGCGGATTCGCCGAGCGGGGAGGAGCGACGGAGTACACTGTTCTCTATGAGAGCAGTGGATTACCGTAATGACAGTGACGGATAGGAGCCGTACTGAAGCTCAAATCCGGCGCGGAGTACGGCGCCAATCCGTGCCCAAATAAGCCGAGTGAACGAGGCCTTACTGGAACACCCTGTGGTTTTCTAATGCTGTTTCCACCCTCACCACTCTGACGTTGCCACTATGTTTAGTTTTCCCCTTCTTTTCATCTCGGTTTTGGATCAACTCCTGTTTGTTTTTGGCTTTAGCAATACTGTTGGATTATTGACCGATTGAAAGCAGACATTGACGGATGAAAGAAAGAGCAACATGATCAGAGACGTCAACGCAAAATTACTACCGACACCCTCTCCACTTATTCGGGGGGGCCTCTACATGTATCAGCGTTTAACAAAACAGGTTCTGTCATATTCTGTGACGGTTTAAAGCTCTGGCCTCATGGAGTGACCCCTACTGTGACGTCCCCTTACTGTGCTGAGACCTGTGACGGCTCCAGTAACCTACTACTGTGTTCTTTGACGCTGTGGTAGGATCTTAGCCCTCAGCTTGTTTTTTTCCAGCTGGCGCTGCCATGGCTTTATCAGGCTGCATTCCTGTTTCAGTTTTTTGGTCAGTTTTGACCCCGTAAGTGCCCAGGGAATTTTATAGTGAAGCGATTCTAAGAGCGGCGGCAGTCATATGCGTGTCATACTAAAATACAACATTGTATGAAGACCAAACCAAGCTCCCTCTGCATATTTAAGCATGGCACAATGTTCTACAGCACCCTACAGGCTCTCTGTAATTCGAACCGAAACAAATTTTGTCGGTAAATCCGGCGAAGTTGGCAAACCAAATTTTTGAGAAATTCGCCCATCTCTAACCACAAAGTAAAAGAGAGAGACGGTTCTGTAACTCTACCTCCAGGGGAAGTATTTTGTAATTAGTTGTTGATTTTATGCTGTTATTTGTTTCACTTTATTTTCATGTTTGCATTTCTTCCAAGTTATAGCTTCCCTGTTAGACCTTTGAAATAAATATGCCAAGTGTTTTATTCCCAACTCTAGGAGTGTGTACTGAGCCTAGACAGAATTTTCCTGAGTCAAACCCTGGCAGAAGGGGAATCACCCCTCCTTCATACCTGAAGAGCTAATCTGAAGATTCGGGTGGAGGCACTGTGTTGTAGAGAGATGAGAGCGACAACACACCCTGTCCAGGGAGGTTGGCACAAAGGGGTGTTACAGCAGGTAGAGAACACAAGCTGGTGTTGTCAGCGTTATGGTCTGGGGAATGTTTTGTGGCTCTCTCTGGGCCCACTCATCCATGTGGAAGGCTCAATCAATGATGGAGGACTACCTGTTACTACCCCACTCTCTCCACTGAGTGTAACAGACTGGAGGTGGATCCACTGGACCACCGCAGGCGATGGCGTAAGCCCACACCAGGGAGTGGAATCTAAGTAGGTCCCAGTATTCACGAGAGCCCGCCGCAAAGGGGGATGGTCTTGCTGCAGCGGGAGTTTTCCCAGGTCACTTCCACTGGCGGGGCTTGCCTGCGGTGGCGGCCAAGGGTAGGCGAGGTACGGAATCATCAGGAAGGCTCATAGTCGGGGACAGGCAGGAGGTCAGGACAGGCGGCTCTGGTTCGTAAACGTAGACAGGCAGAAGGTCAGGGCTGGCGCAAGGTTCGTGGTCGGTAAACGTAAGCTCAAGGTTCGGTACTCTGTAGACAGGAATAGACAATACTAGGAACGCTTTCTCCACTGGAAATACACCAAGGATCCGGCGAGGGCCGCCAGGAAGAGGCCGGACTTAAATAGGAGCAGTGCCCGGCAATGACCAATTACCGGCGCACTGCCCCTTCAAAGTTTAAACTGCCAGCGCGCGCGCCCTAGGGGCGGAGCTACGCACGGGAGACGGAGACAGGCTGAGCAGGAGCGTGACCGGGAAAGTGAACGCCGGCGGGGACGGGGGGTGAGCGGACCCCGAACCCGATGTGTGGGACGGGGTTCCGCTTGGTGTAGGAGCACGGGCGCGCCTGCGACCCGGGACAGTGGTCGCAGGGGCATCCGTGACCGTCCTCCCCCCCCCTTGGGCCCCCTCCTCTTGAGCCCCCCTCTCTTACTGGATTGGAGGAATCTCTGGATGAGACTGCGGTTCAAGATATTCTCCTCCGGCTCCCAAGACCTCTCTTCAGGACTGAACCCTTCCAGTCCACTAAAAAGTATTTTTTCCCTTTCTAGTTCCCTCTTTTGCCCAAAATTTTTCTTTGACCTCGAAGACATTGGGCGCATCTGCCACAGACGGAGGAGGGACAGCCTTCTGGGAAAAGCGATTAAGGACCAGGGGTTTCAGTAAGGAGACATGAAACCCCAGTTTGTGAGAAGGCATCTTCAGGCGGACATATCTAGCCGAGAGCCACACCTTGTCACCTGGGGAGAAAACCGGAGGAGGAATTCTTTTTTTGGGTCCGTTTGAGTCTTCATGCACTCGGAAGCGCGGAGCAGAAAAACTGACGGGTCGGGGGACCGGGATAGCCTTCATGTCTTGCACTAGTGTGTCCGCCGCCGGGACCTCAGAGGAGGTTACTAGAGGGAGAGGAGGGCGGGGATGCATTCCATACACAATGTAGAAGGGGGAGACCCCCGCGGACTAAGATTCCAGGGAGTTATAAGAGAACTCCGCCCATGGCAGCAAATTGGATCAATCATCTTGCCGTGCCAAGACGAAATGGCGAAGGTAACATCCCAAGACCTGGTTGACCCTCTCCACCTGGCCGTTCGTCTGTGGGTGGTAGGCAGAAGAGAAGTCGAGCTTCACCTGAAGTTGGTTACACAGAGCTCGCCAAAACCTGGGGGACAAACTGAACTCCCGGTTTCCGGACGATTTGCTGAGGGAGTCCATGTAGACGGAAATCATGAAGGAAGAATAGCTCCGCAGACGGGGAAGCAGACGGCAGGCCTGGCAACGGGACAAAATGCGCCATCTTGGAGAAGCGATCAGTGATCACCCAAATGATGGTGTTGCCAGGCGATGGAGGAAGATCAGTTATGAAGTCCATGGAAATGTTGGTCCAAGGTTGAGTTGGGATGGGTAGTGGCTGTAGTAGACCTGCCGGCTTGTGGCGTGGCGTCTTGTTGCGGGCACAGGAGTCACAAGACAAAACGAAGTCCTTAACATCCTTTTCAATTTCTTGCCACCAATAGAACCGGGATATCAAGTGGAAGGTTCTTCGGGTGCTGGGATGACCGGCCACCAAAGAGCAATGTCCCCATTTTAAGATACGTCTGCGGAGAGCAGGGCGCACATAAGTCCTTCCAGGAGGAACCCTCTGGAGGTACACTGGAGCTGCCGAGATAAGACGTTCTGGAGGAATTATGTGTTCAGGAGTAGTATCTTCACCCACCACTCGGAGGCACGGGAGAGGGGTCAGCTCTCACCCTTCTTCTCTGCAGGCCTGAAGTGGATCTGGAAATCGAACCCGGGAGAAGAAGAGCGACCACCTAGCCCGGGGTGGGTTTTTAAATCGCTGAGCCGTCTGAAGATATTGGAGGTTTTTGTGGTCCGAGTAGATACGGATGGGGAAACGGTACCTTCCAGCAGATAACGCCACTCCTCCAGGGCCAGTTTTATGGCCAGTAGCCCACGGTCGCCAATCATGTAATTCCTCTCGGCCGACGAGAACGTCTTGGAAAAGAAGCCGCATGTTTTCAGTTTACCCGTGGGCCCTTTTTGCGTAAGAACTGCTCCGGCTCCCACAGATGAGGCATCCACTTCCAGCGTGAAGGGTTTCGCGGGATCCGGATGTGCAAGGATAGATGCCATAGAGAAGGTGGACTTGAGCCTCGAAAACGCCTCTTCGGCCTCGACGGGCCAGCTGCGTGGATTGGCTTGTTTCTTGGTAAGGGCCACTATCGGCGCCAGCAGCGTAGAGAAGTGAGGGATGAATTGGTGGTAGTAGTTACAGAAGCCCAAGAACGCGTATAGCCCGCAGACGACTGGCGTGGCCACTGCAACACGGCTGACGATTTTGCTGGATCCATCCTGGCCCCTTTGGGCAGAAATGACGTAACCCAGGAACGGGGGGCTAGTCTGATGGGAAAAGGCACTTTCCCAGCTTGGGATACAGATGGTTTTTCCCAGAGACGCTTCAACACCTGACGAACATGACTGCGGTGGGTTTTCGAGGTCGGGAGAGTTTCACCAGGATGTCATCAAGGTAAACCACCTCACAGGAGTAGAGGAGGTCTCGGATGATGTCATTCACGAGCTCCTGAAAGACGGCAGGCACATTACACAGTCCGAAGGGCATCACCAGGTACTCAAAGTGCCCATCCCTGGTGTTGAAGGCCGTCTTCCATTCATCGCCCTTGCGGATTCGGACCAAGTTGTAGGCCCCTCTCAAATCCAACTTGGAGAAGATCTTTGCGCCCTGCAGGCGGTCAAACAGTTCTGTGATCAACGGCAATGGGTAACGGTTTTTCACCGTGATCTTGTTCAGGCCCTGGTAGTCTATGCAGGTCCGTAAGGTACCGTCCTTCTTTACGAAAAAGAACCCCGCACCCGCGGGAGACGAGGACTTCCGGATGAACCCTTTCCTGAGATTCTCCTGGATGTACTCAGACATGGCTGGGTTCTCAGGAACCGACATTGGGTAGACTCGGCCCCGGGGAGGACTGGTACCCGGCAATAAGTTGATCGGGCAATCGCATGGACGATGCGGAAGAAGACTCTCGGCTTGTCTCTCGGAGAACACATCGGCGTACTCCAAATATTCGGGCGGCAGCCCGGGCAACGGCTCCTGAGGGGTCAAGCGAGAGCAGGAAAGCACCAGGCGAGGTGCCACCAAACAACGCCCCCGACAGTTGGGACCCAAACGAATCACCTCTCCAGATGTCCAGTCCAGAATGGGAGAGTGGAGCCGCAGTCATGGGAGTGCGAGGAGGACCGCCGAAGAAGAGCGAGGCAACACATAGAAGGAGATCTCTTCTTTATGCAGCGCCCCCACGTGGAGGGACAGAGGCTTGGTGACAAACTGGATGGTGTCGCTAAGAAGCTCCCCGCTGATGGATGAGATGACAAGCGTTTTTTCCAAGCGAACCACCGGAAGCCAATGCTGCTTCACTAGAGACTGGTGGATGAAGTTCCCGGCAGAACCCGAATTCAGAAACGCCGGAACCTGGAACGAGGTACCAGTCTCTGAGACGACCTGCACAGGCATCAGCAGACATGGAGAGGAGGAGTTTGCACCTAAGAATGCCTCTCCCACAGATCCTAGGTGAGGGAGTGTCCCGCAGGCTTGGGGCGCCTGGGACAATTCCTCTGGTAATGCTTTGGGCTGCCACAGTAGAGGCGCAACCGGGTAAGTGAACACCGGCAGGGACGGGAGGGGAGCGGGCCGAACCGATGTTCGGATGGGGCTCGCTTGGGTGTAGGAGCACGGGCGCGCCTGCGACCCGGGACAGTGGTCGCAGGGGCATCCGTGACACTGAGTTTCTCTCCTCCACCTGTCACTCATCTAGGGAGCCTCAACCCTATTTCCTAGGTTACCTAGCCACTCCTGCTCAAGCACTCACAATACACTTAATTTTAATGCTTATCTCCTTAAGCCAAATGCCTGAAAAGTACTTAATGACCAGCACATTTTTTTAGTTTTTTCCGCCTTGCGTTTCAACAGTCGCAACTTTTTAATTTTTTCAATGACGCAGTTGTATGAGGACTTGTATTATTTATATATGCTAATACATTATAATTTGTGTCAGTTTGACTCAGGTAGCAATTAGGGCAGCACGCAGTCTGCCCTCATCGCTGGCTTCTTACACAGACAGCCCTGGGGCTACTCTAGGTCCCCAGGACTGACTGTGCAGCCGGTGCACCGGGTGTCTCAATCACTCAACAGAGCAGGGGAAAGCCCTTTGATTATGCTGGAGTCAAGAACCGCGGCAATCAAAGGGTTAAGCTCCCCGGTGTTTGCAGAGACTGCGCTGGGAACAGGGCCGTGTAGTACAGCTCTGTTCTCAGCGCAGCTGCGGTGCCGGGAGCCGCAAATACCAATGTCTGCAGCAATGCCAAAAGACGTCGCTACAAACAACCTGAAATGTGATGAATGTGGTTGCTGCAGGTTTGTGAAGCTAGACATCTGTGATTGCTGGTTTGTTTGTCTGCGGTGCGTACGCACAGTTTAATATGGGAGGAAGTTACCAGTAACATACTAATATGTTTAATGTGCGTGCGCGATCTTTGCTATCCTGCGGCGGAAGTCGCGGATGTGGGCTGATTTGCGCACATTGCTGCTTCCTGACGCTGACATCCATGCAATCTCTGGCTCTTGCAGGTGCTGGTAGTAGTATCATTAGGTAGTATCATTGTCCAATAGAAACACTGGGGGCGTTAGTTATGGTGCATATATGGACTCATTTTGTGTACTGCATTTAGCCTCTTGAGAAAGCTGGCGGTGAAACGTGTGTTGAGGCTAATACCCTCCTTGGTGACATATCCACCACTTTGGTAATTAATTGAAATATAGGTTTTTGTATTTTTATCATGATTTTTTGGTTTTGGTGCATTTTTGTATTTTTGATCACTTGATCTGTTATGTGTATATTTATTATGCGTCTTTCCAATTTACTGTTTGTTAACTTTGGGTGAGGGATGTGTCACCAATATTTGTATTGGGGGGTATTTTGTGTTTTTAAATGTTTTTAAGGTTGTTTCAGTTGTGATAGCTGTATTTTTTGCATTTATAATGTATTTTTTGGAATAAAAATCTTTATATGGTAAATATTGGAGAGTCATTATACTTCATATTGGTTCATGCTGTTTATGGTATGGTGACTTATACTCATGTTTAGACCAGTTTTTGAATCGGTATTGTTTACTTACACAGACAGCCCTGGGTCTACTCTAGGTCCCCAGGGCTGACTGTGCAGCCGTTCCCCCGGCCTCTGTCAGGTCATCGAGTGTCTCAATCACCCAACAGAGCAGGGGAAAGCTCTTTGATTATGCTGGAGTCACGAACCGCGGCAATCAAAGGGTTAAGCTTTCCGGTGTTTGCAGAGACTGCGCTGGGAACAGGGCTGTGTAGTACAGCTCTGTTCTCAGTGCAGCTGCGGTGCCGGGAGCCGCAAATACCAATGTCTGCAGCAATGCCAAAAGAAGTCGCTACAGACAAACAACCTGAAATGCCCGCTGCCAAAAGACGGTGAGCGGTCGTTAAGGGGTTAAAGTGGTTGCCTCACTACAAGGATTGATTTTTATGTTAAAGATCTTGCAGAAACAAGTCACTCTGTATTATGTGTCCATTAATCAAGTCCTACCTATTCCTAGGTATCCCCTTTTGTGTGGATTGCATCAACTCCTCAGGTTGCTATAGCTACAGACCTGGTGTCCTCAGCAGCACATCAATGCAGGACAGTAGAAGCCAGCAGAAACACCTCTGAATTCAAAAATGAAACTGAGAAAACAGGACTAAGGTAAGATGAATCAATGTAGTTAAACATCCCCTTTAGAGGGCTGGAGTAACACAATAAAGTGCAAAATTTACATACATCACAACAAG
This sequence comes from Phyllomedusa bahiana, assembly GCA_025379985.1. Lineage (NCBI taxonomy): Eukaryota > Metazoa > Chordata > Amphibia > Anura > Hylidae > Phyllomedusa > Phyllomedusa bahiana. The sequence continues at coordinate 26,095 of JAODAL010010479.1, read as the reverse complement.
TACCACAATATGGTTTAATCTCTAAGACAGGAGTTTTAACAACTTAGTACTATACCTCCTGTGCACTGAACTAGAATCTGTCTAACCAAAGAGACGGCGATCCCAAGAACTAATTGACCCAGGATTGACACATATGGTGTTCTGCTGTGCTGTGAGCAAAAACTCTACAACAGTGTTTCTCAACTCCAGTCCTCAAGACCCACCAACAGGTCACGTTTTCAGGATCTCTCACAGAATGCACTGACCATAATAATATCACCTGTGCAGAATGCACTGACCATAATTATATCACCTGTGCAATACTGAGGACCTGTTGGTGGGTCCTTAAGACTGGAGTTGCGAAACACTGCTCTACAATATACACTACTGGTCAAAATTTTTAGAACATCTCAATTTTTCCAGTTTTTATTGATACCTACACCATCTAATCTCTTTATTGTACCTTAAAATTAAAGAAAAGAAATAAACAAGTTAAGATGAACAAAAAAAATGGGTTAATGTTGTTTTAAGAAATTAAATCTATATTTATGACTCTTTAAAGTAGACACCTCTAGCTGATATACACTGTGACAGCTAGAACAATTGCATTCAGATATTGTTCAGACATTTCTTCCCATCATTGTTACAGAAATTCCCACAAATCTGCTGCACTTGTAGGTTGCTTTGCTTTCACTCTTCTATCCAGTTCATTTCAATCAAGCTCAATGGGGCTTAGGTTTGAAGACTGTGCAGGTCATTCCATTCTTTGAAGCCTACCAACTTCTTCTTGTCTTCTTAGGTAGTTTTGACATAACCTATAAGTATGCTTTGGATTTTTGTTTTTCTTAAATATGGACCCCTGACCAACTAGTATTGCATGGTGCATCAAAATGCTGTGGTAGCCCTTTTTGTCTAGTGTAATCCAATGCAAATTGTCAAATCTGGATCCTGCTAAAGAGCCCCAAACCATAATGCTTTCTCCACCATTCTTGACAGTTGGTCTCACATACTAAGGAACCACCCTTTTACCTACTTGATGACATACAAAGATGTCAAATTTTGATTAATCTTCATTAATCACATAAGGCTTTCTTCCTTTGAAATTATTCCTTATTTCATTCAAAGTGTCCAACATTTTTATGTATTTTTTATCCTTCGACTATGCAATATATAATTTTAAACAACATTTAACAGTACACTGCATTGCAAGCCAATATTCAGATTTACTTATCTTTATATAGTCGTGCATTTAGTAACAATATAGCAGAGCTGTATCCTTTGCCGGTTGCAACAGTAACAAGACGTTTCGAACGCAACAGCTTTCTTCATCGAGGCTCGAGGAACCGGCAAAGGATACAGCTCTGCTATATTGTTACTAAATGCACGACTATATAAAGATAAGTAAATCTGAATATTGGATTGCAATGCAGCGCACTGTTAAATGTTGTTGAAGATTATATATTGCAGATTTGAAGGATAAAAACATATAAAAATGTTGGACCCTTTGAATTAAATAAGAAACAATTTAAATAAAAGAAAGCCTTATGTGATTAATGAAGCTGATATATTGCTAGTGTCTAGGAGAGAACCTAGCATAAAAAGGCTGCTGCAGATGTTCAAAGGATTATTGGTCACTAGTGATGAGTGAACCCTAAAAAGTCCGAGTTTGAGTAGAACCTCGAATTTTGAGAAGTTTGGTTCAAAGTTCGAGTCGAACTCAAACCGAACTTCGAACTCCATTAAAGTCAATGGAAGAAGATGTTCTTGTTCATTTTTAGACCCATACAGATGAGGAGAAGCTGCAATTAGCATCCGTAACAGTAAAATGGATACGTGGGACAACTAAGTGAAGAAAATTTTGCTCTAAGGGTATGTTCAAAACAGAAATAATTTGCGGCGCTTTACAGTACCACAGCAAAAAACCCCCCTTTTTGGGGGATTTGGGGGGCCCGCGCTGACAAAAACTTTACTCTCAAAGCGGGGGGGGGGCGGCACCCCCGCCAGCCCCATTGAAAAAGGGTTTTAACTCGGCCCGCGTAATCGCCGCGATAATTGACAAGTCACAAAAAAAAAAAAAAATTTTTTTTTTTCCCCCCCCTGCGCATTCAAATGATCTTTTGGTTTTCCCCGAAATTTTTTAACCCAAAATTTTGGGCCCAAAATTAGAGTCAAAAAACGGGGTGAAATCCCGCATCGAAATTCCCAATTTTGAACTACCCTTAAGGCTAGGTTTATTCCCCGGCGAAATTTTGGGGGGAACGGTTTCGCCTGAAATTTAAACCCCCCCAACTGCCCGGAAACGGGGCTGGGTGGAGGGGGGGGGGCGCAGCCGCCGGCCCCATAGACAACCTTTAACCACCGCGTACCCCCCGGGTAATCCCGCATGTTTTTTTCCCTCCCCCCCCTTTTGCCATTTTTTTCGCGAGGGGGGAGAAAGACGAAATCCATAGTTTCCAAATGAAATTTAAAAGGAAAATTACCGAAAGACTGGGAGGGTTTTTCCCCGCTGTTTTTCACGCAAAATGGGGGCAGAAAAAGGGGAACCCAAATCTGTAAAAAAAATTTAAACCCCGGTGAACATGGCCTAAAAAGTCACAAAAAAAAATTTCCCACAGGCTAAAAAAAATTCATTTTTTTAAAAGGCCTAACTGAAAGATGGGAAGCGAAAAGAAAAAGAGGTCAGGGGTACACCCGCCGGGGGGCCCCCTTTTGACACATAAGATAAACCCGGAAATTTGGAAAAATGGCACATGGAAACTGCCCGGGGACCCCCCTATCCCTTTTTGCACCGGGGAAACCAACAACTTTCATTTTATGTGGGGGCCACCCAAAACCCATCCCAACAGGGAACAGGGAAATTTCTGCGGGCCCAAGGGCCGCAGTCCCAGGGGGTTTGCGTTTACCAATGGTTGCCTTTCTATCATTTATTTTCCAAAATTTAAAGGGGCCCCAGGGCAGTTTAAAAAAAAAGGGGGGCCCCCTTCCCACCCTTTAACAAGTTCCTTTTCTTAACATATCACTGGGCCCCTTTTATTTTTAAGGGCCATTTAACGGAGAAATCCCTAGATTGGAAAACCCCCCTGGCCCCCCCCCTTTTTTACAGTGGGCCCCGCCCCCAAAAACCCCAGAAAAATGACCTTTAATGGACACTCAGAAAAAAATTTAAGCAAGAAAAAAATAACCCTGAAAAATTTAAAGGTTTTTTTTCAATAGGACCTTTACAAAGGGGGGCCCCTTTTTTCCAGTGAGATAAACCAAAATTTTCCTCAAAAATTTAATTTTTCAGAAAAACGATCAGAAAATCACTACACAAAAAAAAAACTGACTAAAAAAGAAAACTTATTATTATCTATTAAATAAAAAGTAAAAAATTTTTAAAAAAAACACACCAATTAGAAACTGAACAGGGTTTAACACATAGCCAATAAAACAGATATGGATCTTTGCGATTTCTTTTCAAGTAAAACAAAATTTAAAATTTTTAAAATTTTTAATTTCTGATATCCCCCTTTTTAACCCCACGTTCAATAGAAAAGGGGTAATTGTAATGGGGTAATCTAAATCAATTAAACGTAAAAAAAAATTTTCCCCAAACACTTGTTAAAATTTTTAAACCCCAAATAGAAACCAAAACATCTAACCAATCTCATATACCGAAATGGCGCCGTGTTTTAAACACAATCCCATAAACGTTTTCGTGAAGGGGCCCTTCCCTCTGGAAACTGGAAAATGCAAGCTGCAAAATTTTGACCATAGTGCAAAAATGTAAAATATTATTTAATCATTATTATTTGGGCAAAACATTGGGGCATTTTTTAAAATTTTTAAAATCCCGTTTTGGGACTTTTTATATGCCACTGTCATGAAATGCAGTAAAAAACGAAACTGCTATTTGGAACCATTTTGACTTTAGTATGTGTACACTCAACAGCCTTAAAAACATAGCCCATTATCGACACAGCTTTTGTCTTCTTTTTTTTAACAATTGATTTTTACAAGCATTATTATTTTTGTGATGGCTTTTTAAAAAAACCTCCCCATTCGTGGGGCAGTAAAATACATTAAAGGAGTTTCTCTTTAAAAACCCCAAGCTTTAAAGCCTAAAACAAATTTCGGCAGCAAAGGTTTTTTAAATTCAGGGGCGTGCTTCTTTTTCGCCTCTTCTTTTTCCCCCTTTTTTCCCCCCCCCTCCCCTCACACACAGAAAGCTCTCCTCCATAACTTCTATACAGCAGGGGAGGCGAGGGGTTTGCTGCCAGAGTTAACCCTGTGTGTGGCCTGCCTAGGTCTGCTGCTAAACTGCTGGATCAGCTGCACTGTCAGCTCCACGGAGACAGGAACAGGAGAGGGCTGATCTATCGGGTTTTGGGAGAGCCCTGTGAAGCTGTGTATGCTAATAGCAGAGCGGGGGGGGGGTGTAAAGGTTCCTATACCCCCTGCTTAGCATACAAATCTCCACATCTCAAGCAACAACAAACAAACCCTGTCAGAACAGACACAGGGCAGCTGTGAAGTGTGTTACTATACTCACGATGTCGAGGAGATCGCAGGGAAAGGACTCTAGAACAGAGAACTTCTCGAGCGAAATATTTTAGGAGTATAATTAGAACTAAAGCGCTAAAAGAAGAAAAGAGCGTATTAGCTCCTACGAGCGTATAGAAGAATTATTTATTTGCTATGTTAACATAGCAAATAAATAATTCTTCTATACGCTCGTAGGAGCTAATACGCTCCTTTCTTCTTTTAGCGCTTTAGTTCTAATTATACTCCTAAAATATTTCGCTCGAGAAGTTCTCTGTTCTAGAGTCCTTTCCCGGCGATCTCCTCGCTATCATACACCGGCGGCGTCCTCGTGGCTCCAACGGCGGGAGTAGGACCAGAGCTGCTTTCATCGGCACATCAGACAGTATAACAATAAGCTGAAAGCGCGCTGTACCGTAACAATTGTACAGCACCAAAAAGGTGAGCACTTGACTTTATTGTCTGTTTCAAGGTGCATTTTTTCTGTGGACCCGATCCTGCGCTTTTTTCTTTGCAGCCCTAAAGATCTTCCTATCATAGGAAGTTTATACTATTATACTCACGATGTGTCACTAATACAGCAGAGCATGAACCGTTCACATGCCCCCCTGATCTGTTCTATTAGTATAGTCACAGCTCCACAGACACATCATGATTATAGTAACACACTTCACTGCTGTCCCATCGTACTGACCACAGATCAGCCTCACCTCTGCTCTCCTCAGTCTGTGTAGAGAGCAAGAGGGAGCAGGCACACACAGGGTTAATCCACACAGACACAGAAGCCAGAGCCCTTCCCCTACCTTCCCTACAGAAGCATACTGTGTGGGAGGGGCTCTGTGCTCTGGCTTGTATTCAGAAACAGATGAGTCATCAGCACTGACAGCCAGTGAGATAAAGATCAACAGGTCAGCTGCTATAGGTATTTCAGGAGCTGATGCACTACTACTAACAGGGATAACTCAAAATCAGTAGGACATTTGTAATGAACATATATTGCAAAGCTGCTTGTTTTTTAAAGAACTTTTAATTAAAACCCAATCATTGTAGCGAGACAACCCCTTTAAGTTTTGACTAACCCCCTAAATGTCAAAGAAAATGAAAACACAACAGTGGAAGCCCTAATAACTAACACCGTCTGGTCTAGACAAAAAAATATAATATAATAATATAATATAATAATAATATAATTTAATAATATAATAATCATAGGAAATAACCAGATTTTTCTGAATATCAATTTTATATTTATCAACCATTCGGTTGTGATCTTTGTGGCTGATAAAACACATCATATGTATGTCTTGCTATTTGTCTTCTACAATGAAAACAGTACTTTCCAGGCAGTACATGATATTTCAGCTCTCCTTCAAGTAAACACTCAAAATTATGTCTTCTGCAATCTTCTCCCATCACCAGTTAAGTAAAAATGAAACACGGATATTGGCTCTGTACCACGTCTACACTATAGAGTAGACATAAATAGATAGTGGTTTAAAATCCTCAAACAGCAGCTATATATGGCACCTGACCTAGACTTATTTCTCATCACTGCTTAGGAGAATGGAGGGGTGAGTTATGTGGCAGTCTCTAAGCCTTTTTTTATCGTAAGTGCTTTAAGGTCAGTGCTCATAACAAAGTCTTAAGGGGACAGCTTCCCAAAATGATCTTAATTCTTTGCCTACTCTTATAGATAGTTATTCATTAACTATTCCTCATTTACACAGTACAGCTCTGGAAAAAATTAAGAGACCACTGCACAATTTTCTAAAAATCAGCATCTCTACATGTCTGACAGCCATTCCATTCCATGTCAGTTTGAATTCAACCAAAGTCCACCTCATTCTACTTAATGTGCTTCTGACTAGTAAACACCCTGAACTAAATCTATTTTAAATGAAGGAAAGTATAAAAAACAACTGCTGTGGACATCACAATCCCTTACCATAGGACAAGCTGGATGGCAAAACAAGTGCTAGGAATACGCAAAAAAGAATTTGAATGAAAAAATAACTTTTACCATGCCAAAGGAGTTGAAAAGAAAACTCCTCCTGACTTAAAACATTAGTCTTATTGTTTCTAAAGAAATATGAACTTGTTTTCTTTGCATTATTTGTGGTCTGACAGCATGCATTTTTTTTAAATTATTTTGAAGATTTCTCATTTACTGCAAATAACTACAAAATTTTTTGCTTTGAATTTTGGAGACATCTTTGTAACGAGTGGCACCTGCGCCCCAGCTGGTGCCCGAGGTGGGCGGTGCGGCCCACGGACGCACGCGTCCCCTCGGGCGCATCCACTCACCAGTCCGCGTTCCTGCTTTCCCGGCCCCTATCCTTATGGCGCGCGGGCGCCGGTTCTCTCAAATTTAAAGGGACAGTGCGGCGGTAATTGGTTTTGCCGGCCGCTGCTCCTATATAAGGGCTCCACCTCTGGGACCGCGTTGCCGAATCCATAGCGCCCTTGTCCTATGAGAGGAAGCCTTATCTTGTTCCGGTTTGCCTATTCCGTGTACCAATCCCGTCTGCTTACGTCTCCTGACCACGAACCTTTGCTGCCTGCCCTGACCTCTTGGCCCGTCCCTGACTATGAGTTTGCCTGTCGATTTGGTACTTCGCTGCACCTCGGCTGCCACCGCAAGCAAGTCGCATCAGGGGTAGCGACCTGGTGGAATCCCGCCGCAGCAAGTCCATCCTGCTTTGCGGCAGGCTCTGGTGAAAACCGGGACCCACTTAGACTTCGCTACCTGGTGTGGCTTCTACCACCGCTTGCGGTGACCCAGCGGATCCACTACCTAGCGTCGTTACAATGTTGTTAGTAGTTTATATAATAAAATAACAATGTACATTTTTCTCCAAAAATACATGCCACTGAAAAGAAAAATCAGAGAAACTGAAATTTTTGCAGTGGTCTCTTAATTTTTTCCAGAGCTGTATATTGATATTTCAAATGTTATGCAAATTTTGCACATAATTCATATTTTGTAACTGAGTCCAGATATATCTTAAAGCAACTAAAACTGTCTGATCTAGGTAACACATTATAATATTAATGGGTAATAACAATAACATTGTATTTACTTCATGAATTTCATATAAAGTTGCTGTCTTAGAATTTATCTTTTTCCTTCTATCCAATGATGTAGACATGGCGAAAGGCCAATATCAGCAGACACATAAATCTCTTTAAGTTAGAAACTAGACATTTTGTAAAAGTTTTGTATCACATTTAAAAACATCGATAAAGTATGTAAATAAGGGGGGTGCCTCCGCTTCTTGCATGATAATCAGGTGAGTCATTGCCTATGACAGGCAATCACTCCTAGGAGTGACATGAGGTACATCAACAGCAAAGTGAGAAGTGCAGGACATCCTGAGGCCACTTGTGTTTTCTCTCATGGCAATGATTTCATATGACATTTTTCAAAAGGATAATGCTCACAAAACAAGGGTTTCCAAGAAATGTCTCCACCGGATTCAACTCTTTGCTTGGCCCATTTGGCCACCAGATTTAATCTACAATTGAACATTTATGGAACAAGCTGGGACATCAGGTTCAGCAACCTATGAATGTGCAGGAGCCATGCCCAACCATGTCACATCTTTGATCCAGGCTAGATGTGGCCTAACAGGGTAATAGAGCGTCCTTTCAATTGTAGAGTTTTCACCAAGAAATTTGTCCTTTGCTCTAAAATTATGATCATTTACAGATATTATCATTAGATGTACACATAGAAAATGTAATTTGATTCAAACAACTCCTTTTTGGTGCATTATTATTTGTCAGTTTGTGTATAATGCCTCACACTTTTGCATCATAGAAGGTGGTCCAGGAATTTGTCGGTTGTTATAGCACAACACCAGACCAAGCATATTGAAGAAAAACTTGAATGAAATGGTTCAGTGCTCCATCCACAAAAGTTCTTATCCTTTATTGCGAACTTGTTAAAATCTCATAAAAGAAACAAACAATGCATGCTTACGCGTTTCAGACCTTCATCTGGTCCTTGGTGACAGAAAAGGACTGGGAACTGCTCCTCCCCTTACACAGTGATGTTGGGAGTTTACCTATTGTTTGCCAAATTAGCAGAGTATTATTATTGGCTTTAACTATGCAGTATTTCATATACACTTCTATGGAAACTAGTTATTAATACATATATGCATAGTATTGGTTTACATAAGAGATTGTGCATAGTATGTAATTTTTTACACAAAAGTGCAAGGTATAAGCAAAGAGGCATATTGTTACTGGGTATAACACATTTTTGCCATGCCCCTAGTACGCTCCAATAGTGATTATAAATGTTATCAAAAATAATCATTAGAAACCCTCATTCCAGATTATCACCACAAATATAGGTGGAAAACTACACATTGAGAACAAAAATGCCCCAGAATAATTTATATATATATATAATATATATATATATATAATATATATATATATATATATTGACACTCCACTCACATCTGGGCGCCCTCCTGGGCCGTCCTGGGGGTATTTCGCTCCTGGACCACCGTCTTTCGTAGGCGGAATGACACTCGGACACAGGTTTACGTTTGATACTGGCCTCCACCAGCTTTATTACGGCACAGGTTTTATACAGACTTGGAAAAACATACAAAACAAAAATCCTAGGCCATCTGGCCACTAACTAAACAGAGAGCTCCCTCTCTACAAGTTGTCTGGACCTAATGTCTAGTATTACACATCCTGCACTCTCCAGTACAGTAACTGCTTCCCTCAAGCCTCCGGGGGCCAGAGCCTCTCTCCGGCTCTTCTGCTGCACTACCAGCTAGCAGACCACGCCCCCTGTACACCTGAAGGCCCCCGGTTTTTTATAGGACTCCTGGGCCCATCCAAAAACGTTGGCCGGGAAACCCATGGGAGAAGTACGCCCACCCAACGCATTGTCTACTCCCAATAAGAGCCAACCCAGGAACGACTGAAAAGCCAAACTAACCCTATATAGTTGACAACCACTTAGAGTGGGTGACAAAACATACAGCTGGCTCTTATCCCAACAAGGCCAGGTATCCTTGGTGGCAGGTTGTATATACCTCTCTGGTATATCTCCTCCTAGTGGCAGCAACAGCAACTACATGTAGCCAGTCGTCACATACTCTCCCCCTCTGATAAAGGCCGTAGGTCTTTTTCACCTTGCACAACTTTCCTCCGGGGTCAAAGCTCTTACAGAGGGAATCCGTCTCACCCAGCTTATTTTGCACTTGGTTTCTCTGGGGAAGCATGCCCCCTTTTCTCCGGGAAATCCCTTTTCCCCCATCTGTTCCATAACACCAGGGACATATAGCCTGATTTCTGCTGGACAGCATCAGAGTCACCCATACATTCCCATCTATCTTTTCCCCTTAGAAATCTGGTTGCTACGGGCAACCCCTCTTCTACATCATCAGGGGAAGAGACTACCTTGTCCAAAAACAGTTCGGGCCGTGGACTCATACCTGCGCTCACCCTCATAATCGGCAACGGGACAGTTTACTGCCACTTACTACAATTTCCTGACGTATGTACGCTCTACTGCAAGGATGTCACCTTCCGCCTGCATGCTGATATTCACAGGAGTACTACTGATAACACCAAGACCAGCGCTATCCTGCCTCATAGCCTTCTCCCATACACAGAGTACCTTGGCATTGGGCCCACTGGGCAGTGTCTTCACTAATTTGGGTCTCTTATAAGCAACAGGCCCCTGGTTAGTCCCCGCAACCACACTAGCAGCACAGGAAGCAGTAATGACAGCACACCTCTCAGGTTTGCTAGCCACCAAGGGGCGCACCTGAGCTAAAACCTACTGCCTCTTGGTCTGCAGGATCAGATACAGCCTCAAATTTCTCTGACCCCTGAAGCTCCACCTCTGGTCTCCTAGCTGTCACTTGGTTCCTACCAGGGGGAATCTGGTCTACCTCCATGACCTCCTCAGTGATGGTAACCTCCACTGCAGTAGGACCGACTGTGGCACAATGTACCTCGGTGTCCCCCTTAACCCGTAGGTCAGTGGTCCCAGGGTTATTACAGACAATCGCAACGTCAAGGAAAGCGCTGCCAATGACCTCAGCCTCCTTACCAGGTGGGTTTCTAATGTCTGCGGACTCGCTTGTCCCTCCATACATATGACTGACAGCAGTGGGAAGACCACATTCACGGTCTGTATCCTCCCTTTCATGCATTACCCTTACACGATTACGGGGCTCCCTGTTACTCACCTGATCTTTACAGCCCCTAACAGGTGTTTGACTTGTGGGGACCCTCTGTGCAGGCTTACATATCACTATAGGGCCACAAAAAAAATGCATATTCTGCAATACAAACCTCCCCACAATCAGCAGGCATGCTAATGGTTTCAGCGTCACCATTGGCAACCTCTATAGACACTTTGTCTGCCAAGATGACCTTACCTGGCACCTCACCAGTGACAGAGGATATCTTCCCCTGTGCACACCTCTCCCTGGTGCTTTCTAGCAGCAGACACTCTGCATTAATGGGTGGAGATGTTTCCCTCACATCTCCTATAACCATCTCCAAGGGAGAATTCTCAGCTTCTACCTGGGACACTCCTATATCTTGCTCCACATCAAATTCACACAATGAGCTGGAGGCAACGGCAGACACATTTATACATGGGACATCAGTAATAACCACCCGGCTTCTATCTTTATAGTTCTCCCCCCATACACCACTCTGGCCGTGTTCACATTAGGCAACTCCGTCGCCTTTTTACCCTCCGTAGGTTCAGCGGACATCTGGCTGCAAATGGCATCCCTCTGCCGTTTGCCCCAAACCACAGGACATAATACCTCTGGGATCCTGCTAATATTTTTCTCCATCTCCTGTAAGGAAAATGTATCAGCTGCCTCAGAACCAGGCACTCCTTTACCATCTGGGATTTAAACCCGCTCACCTGCCTCTCACTAGGGTTCAAGCATACACCCTCCTCTGTGGTGTCCAGCAGCTTACTCCTTCCTTCACTGCAGTCTTTGTGACCCTGGCAGAAAAAGCTACTGGCAACACAGCAACCATTGAGGCAAGTGAAATCCGTAGTACTACAGATCTCAGCACACATTTTCTCTACACAGGTATCTGAGGCCTTATTCCTGCAGGCATACATCTCATCAGAGTCTGGACACACCCTCATTAAACTAGTCTCCTCACACCTTGTAGGAGTGCAAACATCCCCAGGATTCTCCAGTTCCCTTCCAGGCCGCACACTGAAACATGAAAGCTCCTCTCCAACAGCAGTCACACAGACCTGGTGGCCATCAATCCCTGGGCCTGCATTACCTGCAACCTGCCAGCTACAATCAGGTACACACAGGGCGCTGGGGTCACTGGCAGACACACTCACCAGCTGGACTCCAGACCCTTCACACAGAACTTCAGGGTCCGCATCCTCCACCATATGTGACACTCCACTCACATCTGGGCGCCCTCCTGGGCCGTCCTGGGGGTATTTCGCTCCTGGATCGCCGTCTTTTGTAGGCGGAATGGCACTCCAGACCACAGGTTACGTTTGATACTGCCTCCACCAGCTTTATTACGGCACAGGTTTTTTTACAGACTTGGAAAAAAACAAAACAAAAATCCCAGGCCATCTGGCCACTACTAAACAGAGAGCTCCCTCTACAAGTTGTCTGGACCTAATGTCTAGTATTACACATCCTGCACTCTCCAGTACAGTAACTGCTTCCCTCAAGCCTCCGGGGGCCAGAGCCTCTCTCCGGCTCTTCTGCTGCACTACCAGCTAGCAGACCACGCCCCCTGTACACCTGAAGGACCCGGCTTTTTATAGGACTCCCGAGTCCTATCCAAAACGGGCCTGGAAACATGGGATAGAACGCCCACCCAACGCATTGTCTACTCCCAATAAGAGCCAACCCAGGAACGACTGAAAAGCCAAACTAACCCTATATAGTTGCCAACCACTTAGAGTGGGTGACAAAACATACAGCTGGCTCTTATCCCACCAAGGCAGGTATCCTTGGTGGCAGGTTGTATATACCACTCTGGTATATCTCCACCTAGTGGCAGCAACAGGCAACTACATGTAGCCAGTCTGTCACTATATATATATATATATATATATATATATATATATATATATATCAAAATAATCGCTGTGCCACAACCAGATATTCTATGTACAATGTGTCATCATTGCTAACCACATTGTTAGTTCAAAGTGTATAGCATGTTTAAATAGCTTTCCTTGTTGTAATAATTGGTAACCATGTTTGACAGTAACGTATATTCAATATATGGCTATTACAAGTGACTCTTCTGTATAATGCTGCCTCTGTAATGATATATCATTACAAATACTACACAGCTGCTACTTGTCTTTGGATGGATAAAACTACACAATGGGCATATTTGTTAACAAATATCTGCTGAGTATTCATCAAGATTAAACATTGTCAAAAATTATCTCACCAGGACTGCAATGTGTACAAAAACATGGACGCAGTCTACAGCAGCGGTCCCCAACCTTTTTTCCACCAGGGACCGGTTTTATGCAAGACAATTTTTCCACGGCCCAGTGGGGGTGGGGTTATCGGGGGCGTTGGATGTTTAGAATCACACACAAACAAAAAAAATAGATATATGCCCCCTGTAGTCATTATAGGTATATGGCCCCTGTAGTCATTATAGGTATATGGCCCCTGTAGTCATTATAGATATTTGCCCCCAGTAGTCATTATAGGTATATTATTATTATGTATTTTACAGCGCCCTTGCTTCCAGAGCGCTGTACATTCGGGTTGCATACATAATATAGGTCAAACAAGTACAAAGGTGACAAAATAATAACTAACAACTGGTACAGAGGGAGATAGGACCCTGCCCATGAGGGCTTACAATCTACAAGGAAGGTGGGAAGAGACAGAAGGTGAGGGGCAGACATGTTTGTGGGGTGGAGTAGTGGCACCAGGGTTATTGTTGGTTATAGGAAATCCTAAAGAGATGGGTTTTCAGGTTACATTTGAGGCTGGTGAGAGTGGGGGAGAGTCTGAGGTGTTGGGGCAGTGAGTTAAAGAGTATGGGGAAGGCACGAGAGAAGTCTTGTAGACGGTTGTGTGAGGAGTTGACACGGGGAGAGCAGAGAAGAAGGTCCTGTGAGAAGCGGAGATTGCATGATGGGAGGTATCTGGAGATTAAGGCAGAGATGCATGGAGGGGAGAGGTTATGGAGAGCCTTGTAGGTCAGGATTACTAACTAACTGGATTCACTGGGCAATGGGAAGACAGTGAAGGGATTGGCAGAGGGGAGAGGCAGAGGAGTAGCGAGGAGAGAGGTGAATCAGATGGGCGGCAGAGTTAAGGATGGATTGGAGGGGATAGTCGTATGCCTTGGGTGAAAACCATAATTGCAATAGAATGGTGAGGTCCCAGACGAGCTACTATCCTGATTGTTAATGGCAAATTCTGTCAATGGTAAGTACTTTACCCAGTCTACCTGCTGATCAGAGACATAACAACGGAGTTTTTGTGTTACCATTTGATTTACCCTCTCAGTCTGCCCATTAGTCTCTGGATGGATGGCAGAAGAGAAGGACAGAGTGATACCCGAGCCTTGCAAAGGGCTCTCCAAAATCGAGAAACGAACTGAACCCCTCTGTCAGAAACAATATTCTCCGGTAAACCATGCAGTTTGACAATGTGTTTGACAAAGAGTTCAGCAAGTTTTTTTGGACGACGGTAATCCCCTTAAAGGAACAAGATGGCACATTTTGCTGAAACGATCCACTACCACCCAAATAACTGTTTTGCCCTCTGTAGTCATTTTAGAGATATATACCCCTGTAGTCATTATAGATAGAGATATATGCCTCCTGTAGTCATTATAGGTATATGTCCCCTGTAGTCATTATAGGTATATATGCCCCCTGTAGTCATTATAGGTAGTCATCATAGGTATATATGGCCCCTGTAGTCATTTTACATATATATGCCCCCTGTAGTCATTATAGGTATATATTCCCCTGTAGTCATTATAGGTATGTATTCCCCCAGTAATATATAGTATATATGCCACATGTAAGTCATTAAACATATATATATATATAATATATATATATATATATATATATAAATATATATATATATATATATATATATATATATGTTTAATGACTACATGTGGCATATATACCTATAATGACTACAGGGGGCATATATACCTATAATGACTACAGGGGGAATACATACCTATAATGACTACAGGGGGAATACATACCTATAATGACTACAGGGGAATATATACCTATAATGACTACAGGGGGCATATATATGTAAAATGACTACAGGGGCCATATATACCTATGATGACTACCTATAATGACTACAGGGGGCATATATACCTATAATGACTACAGGGGACATATACCTATAATGACTACAGGAGGCATATATCTCTATCTATAATGACTACAGGGGTATATATCTCTAAAATGACTACAGAGGGCAAAACAGTTATTTGGGTGGTAGTGGATCGTTTCAGCAAAATGTGCCATCTTGTTCCTTTAAGGGGGTTACCGTCGTCCATATATATATATGCCTCCCTGCAGTAATTACAGATATAGGCCCTCTGTAAGTAAATAGTCAGGCTAGTTAAAAAAAAAAAGAACGTTACTCACCTTTCCCAATCCCCTGCAGAGACGATGCCTTCCGGAGGCGGGGTCCGGCGAGACCCAGCGGTGCTGGTGGTGTTACAACACTGCTGCATCACACCCCCTGCTGCATCGGTGATGTGTAGATATGGTGCTCAGTAAACACCATATCTACAGCGATTGGGAAAGCAGGGACGGTAATGAACCACCCCTGCTTTTTCTCTAGTGAAGCAGCTGCACAGTATGTGGGCAGCTGCTAACTCTGAGTGGCCGGATTACAACGGCCGCGCAGTGTAGAGTGCAGATGCCGACCGCTTCGACTAAAGTAAACGGGAGGTCGGCATCAGGTGTAGCCGGCGGTTGGGAGCCCCTGGTCTAGAGTTCCTAATGTCACTCAGCGACTATGATAGTCATGCTGAAAAAAATATATTTGTGCTGGTATCAGGTGTAATATTTGCATGAATTCAGACAACAACAAAAAAAGACCTGTGTCATGATGTCACTCCCTGCTATCAGATAGAACAAACAGCAGGGGAGAAGGAGTACATTGGTCGGTCACTTGGGGAACCAGAGAGAACCCTCCGAAGGTGATAAAATCACTTATAGCTCCTTAACAAAAAAAAAAATGAACAACGCAATATATTTGGAAAACGTCTTCATTTAGTGATCCCAACATGTTGAAAGCTAATCTTTGTAGCAAGACAGCCCCTTTAACTCTCAACACTAGATCTCCATGCGGCATGGATTACAGCACAGATCTATTTTATGTAGACTAGTTGGTATTTATATCTCACAGTGACAACCTCATTCAACCAAAAGGAATTAAAGGAATCAATTATATTTTATATGAACTATACGGCATACTTTTAATGGTTCACATCGTGCCCCTGTCTTGGGCCACAGAAGTGCCTGTGCCTCCTGTACCTGTGCTACCTGGGCCAGGTTATACTCACCTGTCCTTGCTCCTGCTGCTGTTCGTGATCCAGCTCCTGTGGCTTAATCTGTGTGTACCTGTGACCTCATGTGTGAAAAGGAACTTCCTGCTTCTGCACCAGTGTCAGTTTGTTGATGTTCCTCATAGGATTGTATTGCTGCTGCTATACCAGTATTCCAGATAGTACCTCTGTTAACCCTACGTTAACCCTGCGCATTACACTACTGCTCTTTTCTGCTGTTGTAAGTGTCTATTACCTACGATCCCTGCTGATATTCTGCCATTGTACCAGACCGCTATATCTGCCTGTCACCCGTCTATGGTTACACCTGTTCGGGACCTGTTACCTCTGCCTACTCCCGGTGTCCTTTGTCCTGCACTTCAGCTGTCCCCACAAGTAGTCTATCATCTATGCTCACAGTGGCCCAGAGGATCGACATATACCCAGCGTCCAGTGTGTCAGTGCACACGGACACCACTGGTCATTACAATACTCTAGCCAGTGGTTATGTTATTTAGTGTAGAAACTGAGCCACACTGCCGTAGAAGAGGTTCTGAGTGGAGGTTTAGATTATGTCTACACAGCACAGGATTACAGTCGGAGTTTTAAGTGGATTCAGTATTTAGAATCTGTAAAAATCCAACTGTAACCAGTGCTCATAGACTGCAAGAGAAAATCTGTACTGTAGTCTACCAGCACGGATTTTCAACTGTGGGATTTCTAAACCGTGGCCCTTCACAGTAAGATACAGTAGCACATGCTCCATGTTCTGGCGGATTCCCGTGCAGTTAATGAACTGGGCCAGTGGGAAATCCGAAAACCGATCGTGTTTTTTTGTGCAAACCTGCGGCAAGTACCATTGTACGGTGATGTTAAATTGCTGTTAGATTTTGGTATAAAATGCCCACTGTATAGTTTTTATCCATTCAAGGGGAAGTTGCAGCTATTTAGCATTTGTAATGATATATCATTATAGTGGCAACATTATATGAAAGGGTCACTCATAATAGCCATATATTAAACATACAATACTATCAAACATGGTGGTGACAATGTTACTAATTATTACAACAAGGATAGCTATTTAAACATGCTTTACAATTTGAACTAACAAAGTGGCTAGCAATAATGACATCATTGTACATAGGATATCTGGTTGTATATTCTTATCTTACAGTTCTAGCACAACGATTATTTTGCTGTATGTTTATCATTATTCTGGGGCATTTTATCCTCAGTGGGTGGACTCCAACTAATTTTTCCGATGATAATCTGGAACAAGGGTTTCTAATCATTATTTTAATCACATTTATAATAACAATTTAAAAAATGGGGCTTACTAGGGGCATGGCAAAAATATATTTTAGTAATAAGGTAAACGCCACTGTAGATATCTTGGTACCTTAACTATGGCACAATATAAGGGCCTCCAACCCTGTATCTAACTGTCAAATACAGAAATGTGCCAATTTATAAAAGAATATATTTTTCTTTCAAAAAAGCTAAAACTTCTTTTCAAGCAACATCCATATCGTCAAACAAGAAGGTACACATGCTCCAATATTGTGAGCTACATACGTTTTCTGGAACAACAGTCCTCTTACACACTCCAACCGGAGCTTCCTTGTGGAGACGCCAGGAGTCCGGGCAGTCTGCAGCAGAGCAGCGACGTTTCGAGGAGATCTCCTCCCCTTTCTCAAGCACCCAATGACAATATGCCTGCTTGGTTATACCTTTTTTTTATAGATTACGTACTATGCACAATCTTTTATGTAAACCAATGCTATAAGTATATGTATTATTAACTAGTTTCCATAGAAGTGTATATGAAATACTGCATAGTTAAACCCAGCAATAATATTATGTTAATAAGGCAAACAATCGGTTAACCCCCAATATCGCTTTATAAGGGGAGGAGCACTTCCTATGCCTGACCAAGGACCAGATCAAGGTCTGAAACGTGTAAGCATGTGTTGTTTGTTTTATGAGATTTTAACAAGTTCCTAATAAAGGATATACTGTAAACCTTTATAGATGGAGTCTCAATAACATTTCATTCAAGTTTTGCGATAATTTCCCTGACTGAGGAGTCGTCAGCCTAATCGGATACTCTCCTAGAGTCACACCGTAGAATTTCCACAAACACAGGGAGTGGTAAGCGCCAGAGCCAACGACTCTATTCACATTTGTTATAGCAAGAGCTATACATTGGACGATCATGACAATAGCCTCCAAGGGGCGACATGTAGATTTTGAAACGGGCGCACCCCAGTATTAGGTGCATTAAAATCGCCCGAGATCGGGGGGCGTTATGGGTACGTGTCGCATTACAACCGTATTATTCTACACATTTATGTCTTTAGTACGGCAAATCCAGCCGCATTACTGCTGGAACAGGTAGATCAATATAAAAGTGATTTACCTGAGCCAGAAAGAGCTAGAAAGCACCCTACACTCCACAGAAACTGCTCTAGTTAAAGTCTCTAATGACCTCCTCACTGCCAAATCACAGGGCAAATACTCATTGCTGCTTCTCCTGGATCTCTGCAGCGTTTGACACTGTTGATCACCACCTTCTCCTCAGCGCCATTGGCCTACAAGACACCGCTCTCGCTTGGTTCTCATCCTACCTCTCTGACCGCTCCTTCAGTGTCTCATTTTCCGGTTCTACCTCCTCCCCTCCTCAGGGATAGGTTCTAGGTCCTCTCCTTTTTTCACTCTACACATCCCCCATTGGACAAACCATCAGCAGATTTGGCTTCCAATACCATCTCTACGCTGATGACACTCAACTATACACCTCCTCCCGAGACATCACTCCTGCCCTGCTACAAAACACCAGGGACTGTCTGTCCGCTGTCTCTGACATCATGTCCTCTCTCCATCTGAAACTAAACCTCACTAAACTGAACTTCTTGTGTTTACCCATCTTCTAACCAACCCTACCCTGCTATTTCTGTCTCAGTGTGTGGCACCACCATAACTCCTAGGCAACAGGCCCGCTGTCTTGGGGTAATACTAGATTCTAGTCTGTCTTTCACCTCTTATATCCAATCCCTTGCACGCTCCTGTCATCTACACCTCAAGAACATCTCCAAGAACCGTACTTTTCTCACTGTGGAAACAGCTAAAACCCCTCATTGTGGGGTCTCATACATTCTCGTTTTGACTACTGCAACTCCCTGCTTATCGGTCCCTCTCTGTAACTCTCCCCTCTCCAAAACTGTCCCGAATGCAGCAGCCAGGCTCATCTTTCTTTCCAGCCGCTGCTGATGCCTCACCCTGTGTCAGTCACTGCAGTGGTTGCCCATTCAAACACCGGATACAACATAAACTCATCACTCTCACCCATAAAGCTCTCCACAGTGCTGCACCCCCCTACATTTCCTCTCTCATTTCTGTCTACTACCCTACCTGTGCTTTCCGCTCTGCTGATGATATCAGATTACATTCCTCAATCATCAGAACCTCCCAGGCACGTCTCAAAGATTTCTCATGTGCGGCGCCAATTCTCTGAAACATGTTACCGCGGGCGATTAGGCACACTCACAACCCTCACAGTTTTAAGAGGACCCTAAGAACACATCTTCTCAGGCTGGCATATCAAGATCCCTAACTGTAACCCCCACCTGCTATCACACCTATCTGTCACTCCCAACACTAGGGGACTCACAGGCACTTATCTGTATATAAATGTACTGTCAGGGTGGCAGTATCACCCAACTTTTATGTAAACCACCTCCTATTTATGTAACATGGCTGGACCATTGTAAACTGAGCACTTCTTAACCCTTTGTCTCACCCATACACCCTAATAGATTGTAAGCTCTCGCGAGCAGGGTCCTCACACCCTGTGTCTCATTTGTAAGTTCTTTTAATGTGTAATGTCTGTATGTATACCCTCTAAATTGTAAAGTGTTGCGGAATATGTTGGCGCTATATAAATAAAAATTTTATTATTATTAATAAATCTGTGACCCGCAGTAGAACAGGTTTATAGATTCAGGCGCATTCTACGCTACAAATGAGAGCAAAAAGAATGGTGCTGGGATGACAAAAATCAAACATGCTGCCCCAAGTTTACAAATATGTCTCATTTTCCATGATTTCAGTTTTGTTTCCATTTATAGTTGCATAGTATTATTGGGAGCGTTATTATAACCCAAAAAATACAAAACCTCATTTGGGCCATGGGGTAAATTTGTGGTATGACTCCAAGGGCCTTTTACAATCCATGCAAAAACTCATTTTGCAATTCAGTTAAGACATTTCAAAAGCTGCAGGAATAAGAAAACTCTTAGCACAAAAAACCCTTTTCATTTTATTACTGGCTCTTCTAAGACAGAACAAAATAAATAAATTACAACGTTACATTAAAATGACTGATTTCTTCTGTTGTGAAGTGCAGATTAAGGAAACCAGCAAATTAAAGAGATAACATCTATTTTTTAATTTTTTTTGTCCTAAAAACCCCCGTATTTATTTTTGTGATGGGAAAAGGTATTTAATAGCTAGGCTTTGAAAACATTTAGCTTATTGGCACCTATTAGATAACAATTCTGCAACAAAGAAAATGCTTTATTTTGTTTTGTCTATTTTGTTTCTTTTTTGTGGGCAGGCAAATGTTAAAATAGTTTGTTTCCTTTTTGGACAATCCAATTTCATTAGAGTGGTCTCCTTATGATTAGTCAATCTAGGGGTAGCATGGAGTGGAGGTGTGGGCTTGTTAGGGGAAACATTGGGGTTTTCCCAAAATTTGTATGATAGGGAATATCTAAGAATTTGTGTAATGTTTTTATGTATAAATGGCTAAAAAAGGAAAAAGGTGGTGCCCCATAAACAATACATACTTAAAAAATCGGGTTTTCCCTTTAATTTACATAGTGCTCTGAAAAAAAAAAAAGGGGGAGCTTGTTTGGGGTTGTTTTATTGTGACAAAGCCCCAAGGGTTTGGTCATTGGGGGCCGTAATGTCCCACTGTACTTTGGGGTTCGGGGGGGTTTAAGCCAGATAAATGGGTTTGGTTTCCCAAAGGCCCGGGCTTTTACTGGAGCGTCTTAGATTTGGGGGTGAATGGACTGCTCCCACATTTCCTCGGGATTTCCTTTTGGCCTATAAACCCGGGAAAGGGTCACCCGGGGGCCGGGGGGTTGGTCCCACAACCCCAAGCATGGGTTTGCTGTGTAAGGAGCCCCTATGTAAAGGGGCCCTTTTAGAGACGTTAAAACTTGCTTTACTTTGATGCTGCTAAAAAACGGGAAAGGTGAGTTTTAAAAACCAATCCTTTCCCTTTGGAAAAGGAATGTTTTGTGTTATATTTTGAAACTCTCCAAAGTTTTAAAGTGCCTTTGTTTTCTTGGACTTTCTGTCAAATAAAATCCATTTAAGGTTATGTTACCTGTGTCTGTAAACTCTGTGACGGAGCTGACCCCCCACAAGTGGTGGAGTTGATGCGGGCAGTCATGCGCTTTGGTAGAGTCACGGGAGGGAAATTTAAAGGACTGCATTGTCATAGTTTTAAACTGTGGCAGCCCGTGCAAAACGGGGGGCTTCCAGCATGGATGAGTCATCAAGAAAAAAGGGGCAAGCCGTTTTCCGCAGCAGCAGATCAGCGCCCAGCAGCAGAGGGCAAACACGGAGGCCCTGCAGGGGCCCCGGGAGACCAAACAGCTTCCCGGGGCGTGAACTGGCCCCGGGTGGCAGAAAAAAAGATAAGGAAAAGGGAAAAAAGTGGATGAAACGCCAGAGGGGGTGGGGAAATTCGGGGAAGGAGGCATAACAAAAGATGACCTGAAGATGGATGTGGAGGCCTTCCTAAAACCCTCTTTGAGCGAGTGGCCCCAGAGGGCAAAAAATCCCCACAGAGCAAAAGGGCGGAAGGGCTGGCACCTTTCCTGATGGAGGCCCCAGAAGGCCATTTTGTCTTCCCCTGCCGAGGGGCCCAAAAACTACGGCCCAAATAAAGGCAGAAATCCTCCCCCGTTTTTTAGGGTGAATTGGCTGTTTGAGACCAGCGGGGGGGGTGCAACACTGGGAAATATTTGGGTCAAGACCCAAACCCCCCAAAGGGAGCCGATGGGTTAAATTTTTTTCCACCCGGTGCAGAAATGACTGCGCCGGGGTTTCCCATGCCCAACGCAGTGGGGGAAAAGAGTCCCTGATGGCCAGTTCATCCAAACCCTGCCCCCGGGGGCTATTAAAATTTCTGGGTTTGATCAAAGGGAAAATCCCCAGGGTGCTGATGACCCCGGTGGGCCCGGGGAGGATACCAAAACCGTGGGAAAAACTCCTTTGATAGGCTAGTGGGGGGTTTGGGGCGGTTCCCGGGGGGGGCAGAAGTGGCCCCCAAACCATTTCCAGAGGGGGGGGAGTCTGGTTCCAGAGGGGCCCAAACCTTTGGGCCCCCTGAGGGGGTCTTTGCCCCTTGATGTGCTGGAGGTGTCACTGTCCGGGGCAAATAGCAGCAGAGTGCCCCGTGTCTGCAGTGCCCATGGACTGCAGTGTAGGCCGCTGCTGTTCCTGGTTCGCCTACCCTGCCTACAGTGCCATACCGCCCCCTGGAGAGGGTCCCCAGGTCTGTCAGGTAACGGTCAATGGGGTAGCGGTGTGTGGACTTCTGGACTCTGGGAGTTTGGTGACCCTATTAAGGGCCACTCTCCCTTATGTACTGGTTCCCCGCAAGATGATTGGGGAACAATGTATCCATGGGGATGCTAAGAACTACGCAGTGGCCAAGGTGACTGTGGCTACAGAGCAAGCTACCCTGTCCCATACCGTGGGGATCATAAAAAATCTTATGTACCCCATAATTCTGGGAAGAGACTTTCCAGCGTTTTGGGACTTGTAGAGTAAGGCCATAACTGCGGGCCACAAGAGGGGCCCAAACAATCCTGAGAAGGGTAATAAAAGGAAAGTGATGTATATAATAATGTGACACAGGAATTTCCATTGGTAGTATTAGCCAGGGATGAAGATGAGGAATCATCCCAAGAGGCTAATATCCCTGATCTGGAGGTGCCCCGGGAAAATTTTGGGACCGCCCAGCTCAGGGACCTGACGTTAAAAACTGGTTTGGAAAATGTCACCGTGATGAATGGGGTCCCCCAGGAACCAGGGGTAGACCACAGGTTTTCGCACTTTGCCATGGTTAATAATTTACTGTACCGGGTAAAAAAAGTAAGGGGGAAAGGTTGGGGGAACAACTACTATACTAAGGCCCATTGGTAGGTTTTGGGAAAATGCCCACTCTCACTGTTGGGGGACCTGGGGAAAAAAACCCGGGGAGCGAATTTGCAATGATTTTTTTGGGCAGGTGTAAAGGGGAAATATTGAGTTCTTCAGTCTGCCATTTGCAATTTACCCCCATTTCGATTTCCGAACCCCCTTATACCACTTCCCATATAGAGCCCCCCCTTCGAGCGGACGAAGGGTCTGGGGGCCACGGGTAAATTTGGGCCAGCGATCGCAAAAATTTCTATGGTTTAGTTATTACCCCTACCGGGGAAGCCATACCCCAAGGGGAATTTCCCTCATCAAAATCATTCCCAAAGGGGTTATGCATATTTTTTCCGGGACGGGGTCTTCCAAAAAGATCCTGACTGTCGGGGAACCCCTTCTGTCAAAGGTTATAAAGGGGTTGTGTAAGGTCCTGTTATTAAGCCTACATTCATTGACTAATGCAAACGGAGGGGCTAGTCGGAAAATCAAAAAGACATAAAGGGCCCATGCTCAAAAAAATTTGTGAAAAAAGATGGGGGGGGTTGGGAACGGGCCAAGTACTTGGTACATTGGGGGGAGGTTTAAATAAAACCAATTTTAAAAAGGGTTGAAGTCTACAATTGGGCCACTGCCACTAAAAAAAAAATAAGGGCTTTTTTGGGAATTGTAGGCATACAGAGTTCGTACCGACTTTTCCCCGATAGCCCCACCTCTAAGGAACCCCAAAAGGGTCCCCTTTTTTTTTGAACTGAAGCGGGCCTTTTGGGAACCAACCCGTCCTGGGAGCTCGAAATTTCCAAGGATTCATATCCCCGACGGGTGCTCTGAGTAGGGCCCGGGTGCAGTATTTTAAGGACTAAAAGGTGACAAACCCTGGGAATGTACTTTGCGCAAACTGTCCCCGGAGAGAAAAAAAAAATTTTATTTGGGGAAAAGTGCCCCACTCAAGTGGGCTTTTACGCACTAGGTACATTTGTTGGGTAGACGGTTCACAGGGTTTCGGGGACATGACCATGAAAATGGTGGGGTTTAAAAAAGGGGAACAATCCAAAATAACGGCGGTTTCTGACATTGCAGGATTTTTCCTTAAAGGGTGGCATACCCTGTTAAAGCTGCGGGGAATGCAGGCGTTATAAAGGGTACTTTTCGGGTAGCAAAGGTCCCCCAGCCCCCGGCTTTGGGCGGGGGGGGGGGGAGGAAAAAGTGCGGGCCTTGTTTTTGGGGGCCGATATTCCCCACCGAAATCAGGGTACATTGGGTAAGCCAATAAAAGGTCGCAACCTTGGGTTGCGAACCCCTTGTACATTTTACTCACGTTTTAAGGTTGGGGGGGGGGGACTGCCCCCCACATATCCACCCCTTTGCTTTAAAAAGCCAGGGTCAGCGGGGCCTGGGGGGGTACACCATCCAAGATGGGAGTTTGCTTGGAAGGGGGGCCTATGTAAGCTTGTTGGGAACGCTGAATTCTCTACTTAGGGCTGCTAAAGACTGGAGGGTGAGCTTGAACCATTTTGTTAACCTTTTTCCCCCCTGATGCAAGGATACGCTTTGTGTTATGTTTTTCCCCCCCTGCCAAAGATAAAGCTGGACTTTCTGTCAATAAACCTTTAAAGGGTTACTTTACTGGTTTTAAAGGGAGCGGGACCCCCCCAAAAAAAAAAAAAAATATATATATTTATTAAAAAAACCGTTAGGTGTAAGCTTTCTTTGTTGCCCAAAGAAACCCAATTCAAGTTCCCTTATTTCAGACATTGTATGGGGGGGCTCTGATTGGTTCTTTGGATACAAGACAGTCTTAACCTAACTTTTTATACTGTCCCCAAAATGTTCTCAATATAATAGTTTTTGTCCCCTTGTGAATTACAACCCTTTTATCCCATTAAATAAAAAAAACTATTGGTTTTTCCAGAGAAAAGTGAAGATAATATTTCCGCAAAGGAACACCCCCAAAACCCAAAAATAATAAAGTAAAAAGGAAAAATCCTTTGGTTATAAAAACATACAATGAGGTTTCTAAAAAATGTAATGTTTAAACAAAAATTGCTGAAGGGGTTATATTTCCTTTTCAGGCAAAAGCGGGTAAATTTCCTCAAATAGTCCTTATTTTAAAAGGCCCTTTATTCAAATCCCCAATCACATATTTAAATTTAAATTTGAAAAGTCACTTATTATAAAATTTTACAATCCAAAAAAAACATGTATATAATTTATAAAATATACAAAATAATAAAAATTATAAAGTATAAAAATAACAAAAAAGATTAATAAAGTAGTTCAAAAATAAAGTGATGTAAACTAATGAAGAAAACATTTCCAATTGAAGTATTTAGAAAACATTAGCCAAAAAACCCAAAAGAACCACTATTGCAAAATTGCACAGCAAAAAGTTACATTAAAAAAGTGGGGTTAAAATACAAATATAAAGTGTTTTTAATTTTTTATATGACTATTGGTGATTTAGGGTGGCCTTTAACCCCTTCAGGATGTAGACAGTTTTGACCTTTATGACAGAGCCCCATTTTTCAATCTGACATATTTCAATTTATGTGAAAATAACTTTTTTTACTTTTACCCCATCCATTTTTTAGGGAATGTTTTCTGGGAACATTGTCTTTAAGCTTTGGTCTACAACCCCTTTTTTTTTTTAGTGAAAAAAACAAATGTCATTTTAAAAATTTTTTTTTAAAAATGATGTGTGTAAGACAGAAATTTTAACACAAAATAGTTAAACTAGTCTCCATATGTCTATTGTACGTTGGATAATTTTTTTAAAAGTCTTTTTATTTTTTAACCATTAGGGATAAGAAATTTAATT